>CM029013.1:176975339-177123872 GCA_016801055.1 Panax notoginseng
TACAACGATCAACAGTTCTGAAGTTCTTGTACAAGAATGAATAATTACATAACAACTCTCTTTCACATTTTGAAACTACGTATTGACTATAAGTAGGTTAAGTGACATATCATGAACATTATTTTCTTTTTCGAAAAGGTTAAAACAGAAATTCATCTGCAAATCGTCATAACTTTACGGACACGGGGGTGATCAGCCCGTTGTGTCCTGTATTGATCAATACTACATTTTAAGAACTCTCTCCGCCTTGGACGCATAAAAAATTTTCCTATGTAAGGGATGTTCATACTTGTCTAGGTTCTAAAGCAAAGGTTTTATCTTGTTCAACAATAATCTATAATTCAACCTATATATATAAGGGTAATTGACAAAGGTATATCAACATATGATTAAATACAATGATTATCCAAGTGGGGACACTTATATAACCATTTTATAGAAATTGACGAACATACTATATATCTGAATTACCATATACTAAACATGTTGATAAACAATGAGCGGATATAGAATATGTCGCAGTAGAGTTGATAATATAGCATAATAATAATTTAATTTTGAAACTTCTTACTCATGTCCATTGCATAAAAGAAATGCAACGGTAGGATACTTGCCTGAGCTGCTGCTTACAATAACGCAACTTAGATTAATCTTTTATACAGCGACCTATCAGTAATAAGATCATTCGTTCGATTAGAATAATATACTATAACACATAGTACTGTATTTCGCAGTCAGCACATAACCTAATCACATTATCACACATATCCAACAGTCATTGAATCATAATTAATCATTAATACAGTCAAAATATCTAAGTCTAGATGAATTTCTGAAACATGTCGGTGTACCGACAGCTTTATTGGATAATTATTGAGTCTAAGACTCTATACTGTATTTCAATATCCGTAAGTATTAGTCATATTATTTTTAAATGACTTAATATAATTTTAAAATATTTATTATAATTTATCATGAATTTTCAAACATCGGAATCATATTTAAATAATTTAAACATCAAATAATTCTATTATCATTAACATTTAATCAATATTAAATTATTAATGAAACTGTTGCCAAAATATTAAAGTTATGTTTAATAACTCAAAATGCTTTTAAAATATTTATATTACTCTTAAATGATTTTTAAAACATTTAAAATCATTTTTAAATAATTACCATTAATATTAAAATATTAATGCACAATTTATCCAAATATTAAAAGTCATTTATTATAACTTAAAATATTTTTAATTCATTTATATCCTTTTTAAATGATTTTTAAATAAATAAAACTATTTTTAAACTATTTATTTAATATAATTATTAAATAAACTAAATATCATCAATATTAGATTAATATCATTAATATTAAATTAATAATATTTTTCATGACAAAATATCCAAAGTCATATTTTATAACTCAAAATATTTTTATAATACTATAAATGATTTTTAAAATCATTAATTCTATTTTCCATAATTATTTCATATATTTATTAAATAACTTAAACATCATTAATATTAATTAATTAATAAAATTTCATCACAAAATATTAAAATTAATTAAAAATAACTTAAAATATTTTCTAACACAATAATATAATTTTTCATGATTTTTCATGAATTAAAATTATTTTTAAATAATTTATTTAATATTATAATTAAATAAATAAATGCTTTTTTATATTCCAAAAATACTAAATATTTTTGAAATATACTCAAAATAGTTAAAAACTATTTTTCAGACTTTAAAATAATTTTTCAGAATTTATTAAGTATTTTTAATAATTAAAATCTAATTTTTCTAATTTTTAAATCATTTTCGGAATTTTCAGAAATTGAAAATTTTAAAATATATCAAAACCGTCGCTAAAGGCTTTAGCGACGTTTATCTGTTGCCTTAGGTGTTCTTGAGCCTCAAGAACACTAACAAGGCAGTTATCAAGGTGTCTAGTTTGACCGAGTATAATTCTTAATCCATTACGTTTCTGGGCAATCTAACACTTGAATCTTGTAGTGCTCATGTAATACTACAATTACCAACAAACATCATGACTAAAAAAAATATCAGATCTAAGAGTTATTAGCCATCAAAAAGTCTGACAAGGCTGTTCTTCGACTGAAGAACAGTCGAGGTGCCTACTTTGGATCCTTATAACTTCCAATCTGTGTATTGTTTATGTGATCTATCAATTGGAGTGTGTAGACAACATGTAGGACTACAACTACAAAGCATCATAACACATTAACATCATAACATGAGCAAGATCTAGCTGGTCAAACTTCAACACGGAATCTGCTCAAAAAAATTCTGGGTTTGTGTTCTTCAGCGTTTTCGGTCAACGGGTTTTGACCATGAATAACTCCCGATCTACAACAGATATGAACTTGATTCTTTTTGCATATTAAAGACGACATATCCGACTACACATAACAACTTTTAAACAACAAAAATAATGATCGAGAAAAGATTTATAAGCTCTGACATTTGCCAAAAAATATTTTCTGGACACTTCGAATATTTCTGGGTTTGAAGAACAGCCGGTCAATGCCGGTCAACCCACTTTGACCTTAAACAACTTTTGATCCAAAATAGATATGGACCTGATTCGTTTTGGAGATTAAAGACCACATAACAAGCTACACATATCAACTTTTAGAACACAAAACACATTAAAGATCACAGAGATATAAGGCTTGACATTTGCCAAAAAATCACAGAAAATAAAATTTCTAGATTTGGAAATCTTCAAATCCGAGCTTCTAAATGTTATGGATCCAACATCTAGCAACTCAGATCATCCTTAGACACTATAATCAACATGTTCTAACATTTAAACATAACATCTAACACCAAAAATTTAAAAAAAAATCAAGCTAGAGTTTATACCTTTTCTTGATTCTTGATTTTTGGCTTATGATTTGTTATGATTGGTAGTAGGGCTTTGTTTTGGGACTGAAATACTGCAATAATTCGTAGGTTTTAGAGAGAGAAGCTCAAGGATGAGAGTTGGGCAATTTTTAGTGTACAAAATGCCTTAATTCTCTCTCCAATCTATATATAAACCAAATTAGATGCATTGAATGCTCAAAATGGTTGATTGAATCTGAATATAATTGAGTCTTGGATGCTAAATTGGTAGGGTAGGATGCTTGCCATGCTTTGATAGCAATAATGCACAATAATTCACTAATAATACACTAAAGAGACAAAAAGGGCATTTTGGTAATTTCACTTAAAATCTCAAGGGCATTCTTGTACAAGGTGATTAAATCTAGGGTTTATTCACTAGATTGAAAA
Organism: Panax notoginseng; assembly: GCA_016801055.1. NCBI lineage: Eukaryota > Viridiplantae > Streptophyta > Magnoliopsida > Apiales > Araliaceae > Panax > Panax notoginseng. The sequence continues at coordinate 176,978,644 of CM029013.1, forward strand.
TCTTACAATTTCCCAAATAATTTATAGGGTTTGGACAATTTAAAATTTAAAGTGTAATACAATTTTAATTTAAAACATACTAATTAAATTAGGGTTTTTAATAGAAATTAGGGTTTTTAAATTAGGGTTCCTAAATATTATTAGGGTTACCAAATTAATTAGGGTTTCCTAATTATCTTTATAATTCACAAAATAATAATTAGGGCTTCTAAAATTTGCAATTAAAGTTTTCAAATAAATGATTAGGGTTTTTCCTAATTATCAGCATAAAACAATAATTAGGGTTTCTTCTAATTACAGAAATTCTAATACGCAGAAGAATTCATATAACACAATTACTACTCAGTCTTAACTCATAATTGAGTTTAACAATTAGGGTTTCACAACAAAATTAGGTTATGACCCAATTTACCACAATTGACCAACATTAACAGTCTACAGATATACGGTATATATTTAAGCACTGAAAATTAAAATATAATTAATATTACATTATTATTCTCATTCCTGGATAAAAATCTAAGTTTAGGGTTTGGATTCCATTTCTGACTTATCCTTTGTACACAACATGAATAATCAAGTTAAAATAATTAACTTAAATATTCTGAACAAATTTATATAATAACATATTTATTATTATAATTCTAATTGTCACTTCATATATTATTTAAATAATATATAAATTATATTTTCATGGAAAATAAATAATAAAAATATTTCTGCTTATAGAAATTAATTACCATAAGAATATAATTTGTAGTAATTAATAATTCTAAAATTATTTCTAATTTTTCAAGTAATAAATATATTCGCATTTAACATCACAATACTTGACACTTATTCTCATTGTAAAAAAAATTTATATGCAAAACTTCTTATCTATTTATATAAAAAATATCGGGTTATTACAGAGATTGTTGGGAGAGTGCATATTTTGATTTAATGTTTAAGGTAAATGCTCATGATTATATGTAAAGTCCTTCAATGAATATATGTACAAGGACTTAGTGATAGATCAAATTTGTTAGGTTGATCTAAGCTTTTAATGTTTATCATTCTGTAAATGAATGTATAAATGAAGAGATCAAGGATGTTAGGTTGATCTATATCTTAAGGTGTAATAGATAGGCTTCAACAAGATCGTAGTCTATCTAGCTGATCTAGAAATTGCAGAAAGCCAAGGCAGAATCGTAGAGCTTCGAGGATCGTAGTGTGCCTGCCTTGAAGGGCCTCTTTAAAAATCGTAGAGTGGTCCCAACGGTTGCCGAGCCAACTCAGAGATCGTAGTGTGCCCATCCTTAAGAGAAATCGTAGTGTTCTCATATCAGATCAAGCGCCAAGGTGGCTAGATACCACAATCTGAATCGTAGAGTATCATCTACCTGTGCCAGAAGCATCGAGCCTTGGCCATTTGTTTAAAGATAAATCTCAACAAATATGGAATGGGTCACAAACGTTGAAGTACTCACCAGTCCCAATGGCACAAAAGATATCCTTAGTATGCAACTAAGAAGCGTATTGAAGAAGCTAAGGAAAGGACCATGGGTCAGAGGAAAACACCTTTCAGGTGTTAGGTGAGAAAGCAGTCTGCTGTGTCAGTGGGCCAGAATACAATTCAGAAGATGTGCAGAAAAGTCTCCATCAAAGTTCAGACATGTCAAACGCATTTAATGCTTCAACGGATGGCTTCAACGGATAGATTTCAAGGATCACATATATACAAAACATCCGCAGATGATTCAAATAAGCAAGCATTGAACAAAACGCAAAAGAACACTCAACGCTCAATTCTACGATATGAGAAAAAGAGAAAGTTTGCCCAGCTACTCAGTTCTTTCGAACAAGTTCTTAACGGCAACTGAGTAGCACCAACTAAGAACTTAACAACTACCAATCAACTGAAGTAAGAGTTCCAAGTTAGAAGGACTTGAAGAGTTCTAAGTGAACTGTGAAGAACCAAGTCTGCTGGACTTGAAGAGCTCAAGAGTGAACTGAGAAGTGCCTAGACTGCTGGTCTAGAAAGAATCTGTGAGATTCAGAAAGTGTAAAACATATCCTTAGTGGATTTCCTACTCCAGGAGTAGAAGAGTGGACTAATAGCTTTAAGTGCTCTGAACCACTTAAAACTGTTGTGTCTCTTACATTCTTGCTATAACAGCTATAACTGTTATAACTGCATCACTCTCATTAGCTCACTATATCTAAAAGGGAGAATAAACAAACCTTAATTCCACTGTGTTTGAACCATTATCAAAACTAACAAAGTAAAACGAAAAGAATTTTAAAATATCTATTCAACCCCCCTTCTAGATAACTATTATGCCTCCGGAGCTAACAAAATCTACCAACTGGAGAGTCTAAAAGTAAAATCGTTGACATTCACATGTCGGACCTTTTCAAACTCGCCTTTTCAGACAAAACTCAACTCAATGAGTACACAAAAGGGCAAGCACAAAAAGGGACACAAATCTTCCCGACGTCGACAGTTATAATTACACTATAGATTAAAATTAATTAAGTAAATCCTTTCAGTATTAGTATCTTGCAAAAATACTCCTCTACAATAATATCCATAAACACGAGTAGGAATAAAATTGTTAACCCACTATGTTTACTGCTTATATCCTTAACTACATAATTTATAAACTTTTGATCACTTATTCATTTAATAAATTAAATTAATACTTTAGTAATTTGAATTACTAAAATACTTGGCCAAGATTCTGGTGATCAACCAATAAATTATATCAAAGGGATATTATAATTTAAATGTAGAATTCCATCTTGAAAAATGCATGTTCCTAATTTTATAACATATTTCACCCAACATATTGAGGTATTGATTGTATTAAAATCTCACTCTTTAATATATATTAAAGTGACATGCACTATAAAATCAAGTTCATTATTCTCTCAAGATTAAGATTAATTGCACATGAATAGTAATTGAAAAATTATTTATAATAACAGTATTTAACAAATAATTTTTCGTAACGATCCAATTCTATGTATTTCAAAAATACACCAATACACTTTGATTAAAGTCTTTACTTTACATGACTAAGATAAATCATACAATCAAGTGTATTACAATCTCCTAGAATGGTATGTCCATTTCCATCTAAGATTGAGAACAATATATTTCTTTAATTATACATAACATATAACTTATGTCTTCTATATATGACACTCCTTCATATACATAAATTATAAAATGTATAATTATGGACAAAATTTATGACAAATTTAATTATGCAAAATGAATTTAAATTTTATTATTAAAATAATAAAATAAATATCAACATTGGGCTTTTTTGGGCTTAAAACCTTACAGTACAACACTCATCTGTTAAACGTATTTACGTTTAAATTTTGACACCTTTCGTGTCAGTCGAAATTCGACTAAAAATCTTTCGTTTATTCTTCCTTTAGGCTTACCTTGAAATCCGTACAAAAGCAATTAGCTTAAGATAACAACAATAATATTTTGAAAGACTTATAATTAAATCCTCAAAACATTTAAACATTAGTCTAGCCGAATCAAACTGCATTGACACTTTCTTAAACATTTCATAATATAGCATGGCTTGAACACTTGTACAAATACTAAAAGATTTGTATAAGTTCGAAATATACATATTCATGCAAGAATTGTATATACTTAGTCTTATTCACATTTCATATACTTCAATTGAAATAAAATCAAAGGAAGTCAACAACTTGCCTAACATAGAGTTTAGACAAGAGTTAGAAAAACTTGCATAACACATAAGTTATACTTTACACAGAAACTTGCATAACATAAAGTTAATACAAGAGTTAGAAACTTGTCACAAGTCGAACTTGTACAAGATTAGAAACTTGCCTTTAGCGTTCTTTATAATCTTGACGATATTCGTCCTTCAAATGTCCTAAATTTTTACATTAACAATAACAACCCAATTAGGCACATAATGACACCAAATTTTGTTTATGTTAACTTTACTTATTATTTTTCATGTTCGTATCATTAAACTCGGAAAACTTCTCAAGTTTATTATTACTTGTTATAGCGCTTTGGTGCACGATCATTGTACGCCCATCATAGCCTTCGCGAATGTCCAAGCCATATACATTTGCATATGCTTAGCACGCTCCTACAATCTTTCATAACACTCTTCGATTTAGTTTAAGTGTTTTACGTTAACTCACCTTTGTAACGTACTTTATCCTATTTATTTAATTCGGAACCTTCATTACTTTCATTAACGTTCATTACGGCTTTTTGACATTTAAATGACGTACATCTTTATCGTTCATTAATGTATAAGACATATAATTCTATATATTCTAAGAACGTTCTATCAACGCAAATACTAAACATGCTCATTGTTTACGTACTTTAGACTTACATTTCTTAAACTTTTAATCAATGTTCACTTATTAATTTAAGGTTTAATCACTTCGTAAAGTGTTACATTATGTGAACATTAAGTTCATTATTATTTCCTATACTTTCCCCAAGTATTGAGCAGTTAAAAGCTATTCATTATGCCTTGATCTGGTCCGGCGTTGCGGTGTTAGGCTTAATTTCTTAAAAATTTTCTAAGTCTTCTATTGTGATCAAACCGCTAACTTTGCTAGCTCATAACGTGATCATTCCAAATCGGAATGAATCCGTTCCCGGGCCAATTTCTTACTTTCATTACATATTACGATTTCCCCAGACAAAATAATTTTCTGAATCCGTTAACAAGTCTTTTAATCGGCTTAAATTCTCTTCGTCTTTCATTTTATATTTTTAACGTTTTTCATTCGTTCGTCCGTAACTTACTTATCTAATACCCGAATGAGTTCGTTCTTGAGCCTATGGCTCACATTTTTCATGTTCTCTAACATTCTTATGAAACCCTAATTATTCAGGTTCATTATCTGACATTTACATATTCCTCCCGAAATTATAATAAACTACGATTTCAACAGTTAACATTCTTTACTAAAATTTTCGCCACAACTTCGTTATAGTATATCTTTACTCTGTTCCAATTAGCATATTTCCACAACTTATCCATTTCTAACATCTCCTAACCATATATAATCAACTAAAATGTATACGATGGTTTTAAACTTGTCCATCAACAATAAGCTCTAAGATTTTCATACGTTTTTCGTTTAGTTAATTATTTCACTTAGCATACGATTATTAGTGTTTTAAGTCCACTAACTTCTTCCTTATTCCACCTGAACATACTATAATTCCAATAAATCATTCAACAACCACCAATAGCACTTCCTAACAATCTACAACTTGATAAAGAATAAAGATTTAGGGTTCTTAGTTTATTACCTTTTGTGTTCTTGGTTGGTTTAATGAATTAGCTAGCTCTTCTTCCTCCTAGAATCTGAATTTCTCTCCTCTCTCTCAACTTATGAGCGTTCTCTTTGTGTATTGGTTGAAAATAAGAAGACACATAATAGAGAAATGTCTTAACTTTTATAAAAAAGCAAGACTTAGGGCTTTAAGGTCATTTGAGAAACTTTGCATTAGCTTATAGGTTGGTCACTTTAGTTTGGATCTTGTATGGTCAACACCCTTAACTTTCTCAATCTTACAAATCATCCCCCCATCACCTCCTCACTTTTAACCATGGTTGAGTCAAATTAACTCAACCAAGACTTTTGTGTCATTTTGCATTAAATGTTGCCTCCTTAAATTTGATATTTGGTCAAGCTTCTTAAAGAAGCTTGGTGATGGCCGGATTTTTGGTCCTCAATGGGCCCCACATGGGTTGCCCCGTCTCCTTTTAACGCACCCATGACCCATGGTTTGACCCATATTTATTGGATCTTGGTTTGGGCTTGGTTCGATATTCAATTTGGGGCAATCTTTGGGCTTGAATTAACATTCATTTAGACTTTGATTTAAATTGTCATTGGGCCTCCTAACACTTCTTATTGGCCTTCTCAAAGTCAAAGCCCAATAGCCTAATAGTTTATATTGACTTTTGTTGACCAAGACTTTGGTTGACTTTGACTTTTCCTATTCTTACCGTATAATTTTCATATTATACTCGTATTATTCTTCGTATTGTACTAGAATAATAATTTGTATTATACTCATATTCTTCTCATATTCTTTTTCTTTAACTTTTTAAAATTCATTACATAGTCGAAAATTTGCGTTTTTCGTTCTCAAATTTTATTTGACATTCCGTCTTTTCTCGTCATTCTAACATTTATGTGTTCTTCAAAAAATCAAAAATATGCAAAAGTATTTTTGGTGAATAGTGTTTTTACGTCTTTTTCTTGGAAAATTTTTTTACTTTCTCTTACGTTCTCGGATTTGTAAACCCTAACATTCAAACACATTCTAGGTCATTGAATTGACCTTTAAACACATAATACAAATAATATTAATAAATATTATTTTATTCAATAATATTCTACAAAGCTTAATATAAGCTAAGTAAAATTTCTTGATTGTTACATTTATACACCTTTCTCGATTCTTGAACATATTTTGGAGGATTTGTCGATGGATTTTGTGATTGGATTGCCGAGAACTCAAAGGGGTGTTGATTTTGTTTTTGTGGTTGTTGATCGGTTCTCCAAGATTGCCCATTTTATATCTTGCAAGAATACTTCTGATGCTCCTTAGGTGGCAAAATTGTTCTTTAAAAAGGTTGTAAGGTTGCATAGTGTGTCTGAAACCCTCACTTTTGATCATGACACTAAATCTTTACGTTACTTTTGGACGACGTTATGGAAGCAATTTATTCTTCTTTAAACTTTAGCAGTACATCCCATCCTCGAATTGATGGACAAACTGAGTCATTGGATCGTAATTTAGGAAATTTAATCCACTTTAAATATGGAGAAAAGCCACGTCAATGGGATTTAGCTTTGGCACAGGCGATGATTAGTTATAACAATGCTAAGCATAGCGTTATAGAAGTCTTCATTGTCTAATGTTTATATTAAATGTCATCATACTCTTGATTTGGTCAATTTACCTACGGGAGTTGGTGTGAGCGAGACACCTATCAACATGGCCGGATTAGGCCCAAGTTATGCATGTGGAGGTGAAACAAAAGATTGTACAAGCTAATACGTGTTACAAGAAGCTTACCAACAAACATCGTCGAAAGTTGAATTTTGAGAAAGGTGATCAAGTGATGATGTGCTTGCACAAGGAAAAAGGTTTCTTGTTGGTACTTATAACAAGTTATAACCAAAAAAAGTATAGTCCTCTTGCAATTCTATTGAAAATTAATGACAATGCTTATGTGTTGGACTTTCATGAACCTATGGGGATCTCGAAGACTTTTAATGTGGCTGACCTTTTAACTATACCATGACGTTGATGGTCTAATGTATCCATACCCAATTACGGTGCAGGCGGTTGTTGGTCGGAAAACCGATCACTAAACACGCGCAAGTATACGCGATCTAACAAGTAATACAGTGATAAGTAGAGTGTCGTACCCACGAGGAACTATAACTAATATTTACCAAGTACCGATTGTTTATCGCTCAAGCCTTATTCGAACAACAGTAAATGGAAGTGTGAATTATCTAACTAAACTAATTAACAAAGAAAGTAAATGGATAACGAATGGAAATCTAAGGAATTACAAGCTAAGGTCACAATTTCACCCCCACACAGGCATCCTGTCGAACACCTGGCGTGTTATGTTTCATCAAACTAGCTACCCTTTCTCTCTTTGGTCTAAATGGTCACGACAATTTGTCGACCGAGAACGCACAAGTGCCTATGCACCTCTGTCGAGGTATGCACAAGCATATCCTCTCCAGATCCACCCTAAAGGGAATAGAACAGAAAAGAACGTCCAAGCTAGATGCAATCCTACATATGTCTATGCGAATTAATCATAACAAGGATTTAAGCATAAGTTCTCATTAAGGTCGCACGTGGCGCACAGAGATATGTCTATTCTACGCACAACTTATGCAGTCGAAACCCACAATCACATGCTAATATATGTAGGTGTAAATCTACAATTCTTTTGTCGATATCATGCAGATTACCAAAATCATCACTAATGTCTTAGCGAAAATCATAAAGCACAAATATATTAATCCAAATCATATAGTGCCAACCAAAGAGATAAAGACAGTCAATTCAAATAACAAAGGGATCCATTATAACCTTAGAGCAAATATTCAGTTCATAGCTATTAAACCAAATACAAGTAGCAAATAAGATAACATTTATAGAATACAAAATTAGACGAAATAAATGGATAGAAGAAACTCTGTCAAAGCCCCTTCAACTCCCACGAATTCCTCTCAAATCAAGCTTTCCAATCCGTGCTGCTCGTTGCTCTTGTGCTCCAAAGAAAATACAAACTTCTCCCTATTCTACCTAATCTATATTTACAGACATCAACTAAGAGAAAGAAAGAGAAATTACAGAAGAAAACTAACCTAAGCTAATCTATGTGAAAAACATTAAAGAGAGAGAGAAATGCAGAGCGGCTTCTGTTATATATCTCCTTCCTTCCTTCGCTAGGTCAAACCAAAGCCCTGGTTGTCTGGGAATCGAAGGTGGCGCCTCGGCGCGGGCCATCAAGCTTTAGATGACGCTGCGGCGCCACATAAAAATCAAGGACACGGAGCTCACGCTACAGCGCGAGCTTAATAAGCTTCAAAGGCGCCGCGGCATGAAGGTGATGTCAGCAAGGCCCATGGGGAGGCGCTGCGGCACGGCCATTAAGCCTGGCGTTGGCGCCGCGGCGCGAGTGTGAGGAAAATGCCCGTTTTTCCCCTTTAAGCTGGAAAAGCACTGTAAAGCTCTGCAATACATCAGTTAAGCACAATAACACTATATTTATATAAAACAACATAAAAACTACGAATTCAGGTAATTATTTAAGTCATAGAGTATCCGATTCGCGGGTATAAATTTTACTCATCAAATACTCCCAAACTTAAGTCTTTGCTTGTCCTCGAGAAAACTAATAAAACCACACTAATAATAAATAAAACACACACGAAAGAAATATAAAATAGTAAAGTAGTATCATGGCTTCAAAGCTCGATCATAGCTATTTCCAGAGAATAGGGCAAACACAGACATGAATAGGGGATCATTCAATTTTAAGCATAAGACTGTATTCGATCCATTCTATGTGTATGTGTGGAGACCAACAGTTATAACTAATCATAACTCGAATAAGCTTGCACAGTCGATTGCTAAAACCAATGAGAAAACTCCGCAACTTAAACATTCAACAAGCATTAAGAATAAGACGTAAATGCAGGAAAAGATTAAAAGACTCTATCATGACGACAGTAAAATCAAACTTGGACAGCACTTAATTACCTTAGGCTATTCAGAACTACCCATGAATGAGGTTTTGATCAGTGACTCCCAAGCCAGACGACTTTAGGGCACTAGGTGTAGAACACCCCTATGAATCTAATAACTCGAGCAGTAAAGGCCACGTAATCAACATAAGCCAACTAAGATTTTACAACACAAACGAAGATTATTAAGCGAGTGCATTTTATGCTCCATCTCGATATCGGCCCTGCGTTTATGGGCGAGTGCGTTTTACGCTCCATCTCGATCCACCGCAAAACTTTCGATATAAAAACTCTTCTTTTCTATTTTTATTCTCATTTCATTCATTTTTTTTTATATGTCAACATGCTAGAATCCAAGATCCAAAACTGTATAAACGTCTAAGTCTTTTATTACCTTGTACAAATGAAAGTTTATAAGAGGGAACAAATTTTCAAAGCAATAAACACGTGAACTAAATTCGAAAAATAATTAGTTAAAAACAGTTGGTCGGTGCGTGCTAAGAATGACGGATAAATAACAGTCTAAACTTATCAATTAAACAACCCCTAGCTCATACATGCTTGACACGACTCTAAGAGATAGGCATAAATACTTGACGCTTGTCATCAAGCACAATCAAAAAAATAATGAAAACTATAACCCTTGCTAAATAGCAGCTCAAAATAGGGTAAAAAGGCCATTCACATGGCATAAGCATCAAATCTGTATAAGCCCCAAAAAGATGGCTATAAACCACAATCATGCTGATAAAAATCAAAGCATTAACTAATAAAATGAAAACCAAAAACAGTTCATGGCATAATAATAAAAATCCAAACATAAACCCGCAGTTCAAAATGACTGCACTATAATACTGAAATAAAACATAATAAAGTCTAAAGTATGCAATCCTAACATGGCAGTAGAGAAGTAAAACAGATAATAGCTAAAAGCACCCCCAAACTTGAGGTGGGCAATGCCCTCATTGCTAAACATAAAGCAATCGATACAAGAGGGCTTCCCTGAAGTGGCTCACTCAGCAGCGGTCTCGTCCTCGTCAGCCTCGGCCGGCGGTGATGAGGGAGGGTAAGTTGGGAAGACAGACAGCTCTAGAAACTGGTATGGCGTGAACTCAGCGTTCTCACCACAATAGTCAGTGTAGATGCTCTGCATGGTGTTCACCAGCTCAGCCTGGTACTGTATAGCAATCTCTTGTCTCTGAGCTACTGCTACAATGTGCCTCCGCTGCCTCTGTGCCTCGGCATCCTGTTTCTGGTACAGCAGGGTGAGTGATGCCATGATGTTAGTCAATAGCCCCTGTCCAGCTGGTCCTACGCCTGAAGTCTGTCCTTGCTCTGGCTCTGTAGTAGGGAGCGACGCTGTAGGTGGTCCGTAGCCTTCGCCTCAGACATGAGACTCTGCCCCTTCCCACACAATGAAACGGGAGATCGTCTGGTGGTCGATGATTGCCATGGGAGGCAAGGCTATCTCCTCTGGCCCCCACTGAATTCCTACTTGCTTGCACAACTGGTGATCAAGGAAGGATGTGAAAGTCCCGAAGCCACTGTGCTCTTGATTTCCTTAATAATTGACTCGTGTATAAGGACCCCGACGTCCACGTTCAAGCCCGTGATAATAGCAAATAGGAGGATCGCCCTATCTTTGGTCACATCGCTCAGGTGTCGGGTAGGAATCATATTAGCACAGATGAAGCTGAACTACGTCTTCCCATAGTGACTGAGCGCTGAAGACGGGAAACTGGTCTTTTCACCCGTGTAGTCGTTCTTTTTCCACGTGGTCCCGGGCTTGCACAGCCTCCTGATAATATCCTCTAAGTCGTAGCTACGGAGCCCCGGCTGCATATAATCATTGCCAGCATAGTTGGGCATAGCAAGCAGTGCATTGATGGCCTCACTACCAAACGCCATTAGCTTTCCCCTAACTTGGACAACCGCATCACCTTTGGCATTGGTGTTGGCATAGAACTCCCGAACCACTGATACACTGGCTGACCCGGGTGGTTTTGTGAAATGAATCCATTGGCGACCCGAAATCATGGCCAACAACTCGTCAGCCTCTTTGTTAGGCCTTAACCCCCGTTTTGGAATCAGATTTCTCACAGTAAAGGAGCTCTTGTATCGTTTCCAAGCCTCCTCGCTCACAAATTTAGCTCCGTGCCAAGCCGTTAGTGGTGGCGCGACGGAAGATGAAGACCCTCCGACACTCAGGCGTTGTCTCTTTGGTGCCATTTCAGAAATTCAGTTGGCTTGATGCAGAAACAGTCCCTTAGCAGTGCCAAAATTCCCCCACACCTTTTTCAGACAAACTCAATGCAATTGCACTGCCAAAATAGCCCAACTCAGTCAACTTTTTGGTTCAAGCACTTTATCGAACACCTTGTGTGCCTTCTTTAAAAATAACTTCGATAGCCTTTGTTTGTAAATACTCAATCCAGATTTTTGGCAGCGAAAATCACCCAAACAAACTAGAAGAAGATCACAACACAAATTGCACAACTCCAAAAATTCGATCAAATCACTTTACTAATTAAACGAAATCTATAAATACCTTTAGTAGGAGAAGCCCTAGGTGAGAAATCGTGTGGTCTATACTCTGACAAGCAATTTGAAGGAGGCTTTTGGCTGCTATCGGGGGTTGAGATGGAACACGATCAGTGCTAACAATTTTTGGAGGATGAACCGGCTGATGGGAACGCTGGGGACTCTTGTTCTACCGAGAGATGTCGAGAGAAATAGGGATAGATGTGCTCTAACTGCTGCGTTGAATTAATTTGTAAAAATAAAAATTCCTTTGTTACTCGGCGCTACGGCGCGAGTTAGCAACAGGTGAGGCTGACTTTGGCGCCACGGCGCGAGTGAGGCTTTGTTATTCGGCGCTGCTACGCGGATGAGAGAGGTTGGACAATAAAGATATGGCGCTGGGACGCGAAGTATGGCGCTGGGGCGTGAAGACGGCGCCGCGGCGCGGCTTGTAATGCAATTTGGTGGCGCCGCGGCGCGAGATGCCAATTTCTGAGATTTTTGTGTCTGTTATCTGCACTTGCCAAGAGGTATAACAGAAAACACTACGAAGCAAATATGCATTATTACAAACAATATAATAACTAACTACTGAGTAAACTAGACATGGGTAAAGGAAAACAGATAAAATTATACCGAGATGGGGGTGCCTCCCCACCAAGCGCTTGTTTTAAAGTCGTCAGCTTGACTACACCAACGCCGTTCAATCCGGCTCATAAGCGAAAATGACCTCAACGCCGTTCAATCCGGCTCATAAGCGAAAATGACCTTCTCATGCTGCCTATTCGTCAGTTCCTTTGTATTTTTGGCAGACATGGATGATGGATCATCCTCGTTTTCTTCATCCTTCGGCACAAAGAATCTTTCACCAGTAGAATTATCCACTAATTCCCCTTGTTCATTAAATTGAAAGCGTTCTTTATGCTCTATCGGGCCCTCTCGAGTTTCCACTGTTGGGAGCGTGGTTTTAGATTGAAGATCAGTATGGACTATACAACCACTGTTTATCCTCGTGTCTCCAACTTCAGACTCCACCGGTTGGCCAGTCTGCACTATGATGTCTCCCTCAACAGTTGTACGAGACTCATTGCATTTTCCTTGCGTAACCACCGTGCAATACTCTACTGCTTCATCGTCGAGATCAATTACAACCGGGAGATTGCCTTGAGGTGGATTTGTGATGGCATTGACGAGTTGCCCCAATTGATTCTCAAGGTTGTGCAATGTGGCTTCTTGGCTTGCCATCCGAACCTCATTTCTTTCAATAAAGTTGGCGAGAAACTCTTCAAGCCGGTTCTCTTCTTCTCGTGTTGAGGTCTCATAAAAGTTCTCATTAGGTGGAGACGTCAACTCATAATGCGGCGGAGACTGATAGTCAAACTGAAAGACATGATTCGGATCATAATATTGCTCTTGACTATAGTCCCATGAGTTTGGATAACCCTGGCAGTTTGGATGATAGGAGATCGGTTCAAAGTCAGCTCGTTCCTGACAGTAGGCGTTCTGAGTGGACTGACACTCGAGATTGTCAGAAAACCTCAAAGGCATTAACAATTTGAAGTTGTAATCTCTCAAGTCCTTCTTCCAAGCTTGGTTGTGTTGTCCCCTCATAAGGCCATTGATAACATTGATCGTCCATAATCTATAGACTTAAAAACAAAAAGAAAGGAAGATCAAACAAATAAAAGAAGTAAATATATACACGTTCAAAGTAAAACTAAATTGATTTAAATCAATATTGGACAATATTAGAATAATAGTTCCCTGACAACGGCGCCAAAAACTTATTGGTCGGAAAATCGATCACTAAACACGCGCAAGTATATGCGGTCTAACAAGTAATACAGTGATAAGTAGAGTGTCGTACCCACGAGGAACTATGAATAATATTTACCAAGTACTGATTATTTATCGCTAAAGCCTTATTCGAACAGCAGTAAATGGAAGTGTGAATTATCTAACTAAACTAATTAACAAAGCAAGTAAATGGATAACGAATGGAAATCTAAGGAATTACAAGCTAAGGTCACAACTTCACCCCCACACAGGCATTCTATCGAACACCTGGCGTGTTATGTTTCATCAAACTAACTACCCTTTCTCTTTTTGGTCTAAATGGTCACGCCAATTTGTCAACCGAGAACGCACATGTGACACCCCCAAAATAGGTATACAACACACATTCTGAGTCGCCAAATACATGGTACAAAAATCAAACTATAACTTCAATAATACAATTGTCGTGCAAAATACGACAACACATACAGTGAGTTTAAATACAAATATTATCTTCTAGACAATATCCACACTCAAATAAGTTCTCATTACAATTATTCAAATACTATTTTACAGAAATAGTGAGGACAGCTAAAACACCTTTCTAGAACCATCACTCCATACCCCGACTAGATCCTGCTATGTTCTTACCTCCTGAGAAGAAAAAATGGAACAAAAAGGAAAAGGGTGAGCTCAACTAGCCCAGTAAAGAATATTATGACTAACATAATATACAACAAATTATCATTAGTATTCAACAGGAAAAAATCTGATAGAATATAACCGACAACAAGTTTTAGATCAAAAACTGCAGCGAAAACAGCAAACCACTAGAAGAGTCAAGTAGAGAATGAATTCTACTATCTTCTAAAATTTAAAAGTCCATCAACAATATTTTAACCCTATAACATCAATTAATAATTATCTTTAACCAAATATTCATCTTTGCACTACAGGCCAAAGATATTCATTTGTATCACCAGTCGGTCATGTTCATCTCAACACTTGTTCATCTTTGCACTACAGGCCAAAGATATTCATCAGGTAATCATACATCTTTACAATGCAGGCCAAAGATATTCAATAATATCATCATTTAGGACTGAGGATGATGAAAAATATCTTAAAAAAACGAATCCAGTGAGACAGGAGGACAAATAGTAGGGATTCGTATAACAGTTTATCCAAGATCAATAATACTTCATAATAATCAATTGTGAAGCAGAATTCAAAAATAAATATTAAAACATGGATATAATCAAAGATAGTAACCATAATAGACATCTTGAACAAAAAGGGAAAATTTTATTTTTCGGTGAATAGTGTCGTATTTGTGAATAGTGCCGTATACGTGAATAGTAACGTATACGTGAATAGTAATCCCGACACAAAAAGTTTCAAATTTGATAAAAAAAACTCATATCAATATTTCAGCATAATGATATTGAAGAAAATAATATCATTTAAGAAGAAAATAATATCCCTTACCTTAAAATATCAGTACTTCTGGTCGGAATACCGGTATAAGGCTGAAAGAAACTTGCTCTGATGAATAGAAACTCTCAAAGTATCTAAATACTCACAAAATATACTCAATAATCTAGAGAGAGAAAGAGAGAAAACTTGTTTCTGGTGTGATTTTCAATTCTAACTTGGCCCTCTATTTATAGGAAAATGTTAGCACGCCGAAGCAGACTTAACCTGCAACCTGATGGCTTTACCTGCTACTATTCAAGCCTACCACATTTGAATAAAAATCTCAGCACATTTCTTCACCAACCAAGAGTGGGGCCCACCAATTCTAGAATTTTCCACCAAAATGATAAACTCCGAAAATTCAACAATTTCTGAACCAGTCATCTCGTAAAATTCATAATAAATCATACGTTCATTTTAAACGGTTCAAAATTTGTGGACATATACTCAACTTATATATGTATAACATATCCAAAAATTACCACGATCCAACGGTCGGATTAAAAATTATAACCCCCACAAAATATCTCAAAAACCCTGATTTTTAATACCTCCATTCCGACAAAAATACTGATAAAAACCTCAATATTAACTTCTTTATTTTTAACCACAAAAATATATCCCTTATTTATATCCACATAAAATAAATATTTTTTTATCATATGAATCAATAATTAATTATTCACAAATAATATTACAGAATCACATTTATGACAACCAGACCGTTCCAAGGAAAGAGGGGGCTTTCCAATAAGAATTTCTCCTTACTGGCGCGTAATTAGATGACCAAACCTCTCCTTAGACAGAACTTTCTAGACATTTCTAATAATGGTATCTAATAATATTATCCAAATAATATGAATTATTGATCTGATAATGGAAAATACTGTGCAGCAACAATTATTGAAACAACAATAATATAAAATATCAACGCAGCAATTATTGAATCAATAAAATAAAATATTAAACAGTAACTACTGTAACAATTATTGAGTAGTGCCCTCTTACGTAAGAATCAATAATTGGTGCAATACCGTGTGCTACTGTATTTTAACCACCAAGTATTCCAACAGTATTAACAGTAACAACTACGCCGTTAATTATAAACAACTTATACTTGTCGTTTTCTTCATCGAATCGCTTTCCGTTATGGGGCCCACACAAGGCTGTGCTGTTGTACGAATATTCCCCAACAGCAAGAATATTCCACGACCAAACGAATATTCACCGACCAAAAATGAATATTTTATAACCACTTGCTTATTTAAAATATTTGCGCATTTTACCCATAACTAACAACATTAATCAAATCAACCCTTTCTATTTCAAGATAATAAATAGAGGAAATTTAATTTCATTTATTAATAAGTTGGGGTCTTACAACCTCCCCTCCTTATGAAATTTCGTCCTCGAAATTGACGTACGTACCTGGTGTTTCGAAAAGGTAAGGATACCTCGCCTTTATTTCTGATTCCAACTCCCAGGTCATTTCTTCAATAGCATGGTTTCTCCACAAAACCTTAACTTGTGGTATAACCTTCGTGCATAGAACATGCTCTTTCTTATCCAAGGTCTTAACAGGTACCTCCTTGTACGTTAAATCTTCAGCTATCTCGTCTGGTTCTAACTCAATTATGTGGTTTGGGTCTTTTACATATTTACGAAGCACAGATACGTGAAAAATATTATGAACACGAGACATACTTAGAGGTAATTCAAGTCGATATGCCACATTTCCTATTCGGTCAAGAATTTCAAATGGACCAATAAATCGTGGATTGAGTTTTCCTCTCTTCCCAAATCTTGTAACTCCTTTCCATGGTGCAACACGTAACAATACATGATCCCCAATACTAAATTCTACATCCTATCGATGAAGATCTGCATAACTCTTTTGTTGATCCTGTGCCGTTTGTATACGTTGCCGAATCGTTTGGATCTTCTCTGTAGTTATACGTACCAATTCTGGTCCCAACAATGTTGCTTCACCCACCTCGTCCCAGCATACTGGAGAACGACACTTTCGTCCATATAAGGCTTTAAATGGAGTCATACCTATACTTGCCTGATAACTGTTGTTGTAGGAGAATTCCACCAGTGGCAAGTACTTATCCCAACTTCCTTTGAAATCTAGAACACAGAGTCTTAATAGATCTTCAAGGGTTTGAATAGTCCTCTCTGATTTCCGTTCGTTTGAGGATGGTATGCTGAACTAAATCGTAAATCCGTGCCCATAGCTTTCTGCAAGCTAACCCAAAATCGTTAAGTGAATCTTGGGTCACGATCCGAAACTATGGATACTGGCATGCCATGCAATCTCACAATCTCATTCACGTACATACTAGCAAGACGTTCAAGGGAATAAGTCTCACGTATAGGCAAGAAATGGGCAGACTTGGTTAATCTATCAACAATGACCCAAATCGCATCTATGCCTTGAGAAACCTTGGGAAGACCTGTAACGAAATCTATGGAAATGTGTTCCCACTTCCATTTCGGGATCTCAAGTGGTTGCAATGGACCCTTTGGCACTTGATGCTCCGCCTTTACACGTTGACAAGTTAAACACCTCAAGATAAACTCCGCGATCTCTCTTTTCATATTGCTCCACCAAAATGTATGTCGAAGATCGTGATACATTTTGGTACTCCCAGGATGGATTGCAAACGGTGTGTTGTGTGTCTCCATCATTATTCTATGCTTCAAGTCAAAATCGTTAGGAACACAAAGTCTGGAGTTGACTCGAAGTATTCCTTCTTCATCGATTCTTGCTTCTGGAATAGCACCTTCTTGCACTTTCTTCTTCATACGCATCAGCTCCATGTTCCTTAGCTTGAGCAGCTTTAACTTTATCGATTAAAGTCGGTTCTACTCGTATATTTGATATCATCATGTGGGTACTTGGAGCCTTCATCTCTATCTCCATCCTTTACAAGTCATACAAAATGGGCCTTTGTGTTAACAACATTGCACTCGTACCCGCATATGATCTTCTACTCAATGCGTTAGCTACTACGTTTGCTTTTCCAGGATGATATTGGATGGTATGATCGTAATATTTTAGCAGCTCGAGCCAACGTCGTTGCCGCATGTTGAGTTCCTTTTGAGTGAAGAAATATTTGAGGCTTTTATGATCTATATAGATATCCACTTTCTCCCCATAAAGGTAGTGTCTCCAGATCTTCAACGCGAAAACGACTGCTGCCAACTCCAAATCATGAGTAGGATAATTCCTCTCATATTCTTTGAGTTGTCGCGAGGCATAGGCTATGACTTTTCCATATTGCATGAGAACACATCCTTTGCCTGAAGCATAGCTATAGATAACAAATCCATCCGAACCAGATGGTATTGTCAGAACAGGTGCCGAAATGAGTCTCCTCTTGAGTTCTTGAAAACTCTTCTCACAATCCTCGCTCCAACCGAATTTTGTATCCTTCCGAGTCAGCTGAGTTAACGGAGTAGCGATTCAAGAAAATTCTTCCACGAATCTCCGATAATACCCAGCTAAGCCCAAAAAGCTACGTACTTCGGTCACCGACTTCGGTTGCTCCCAACTTTGTATGGCTTCAATCTTCGCCGGGTCGACAGATACTCCATGTTTTGACACCACGTGCCCAAGGAATGCTACTTCCTCAAGCCAGAACTCGCATTTCTTCAATTTGGCATATAGCTTATTTTCACGAAGCCTTTGCAGTACCAGCTTCAAACGACGCTCTTGATCTTCATGGCTTTTGGAATAGATGAGGATGTCATCAATAAAGACAACAACGAACTGATCTAAATATTCTTTGAATACACGGTTCATCATATCCATGAAAGCAGCAGGAGCATTAGTCAATCCAAAAGACATGACTAAGAATTCATAATGCCCGTACCGAGTTCTGAAGGCAGTCTTTGGAATATCCTCAGTTTTAATCTTCAGCTGATGATATCCAGAACGAAGATCAATCTTTAAAAAGAATTGTGCTCCTTGCAACTGGTCAAACAGGTTATCAATGCGAGGTAGCGGATACCTATTCTTAATGATGACATGGTTCAATTCCCTATAGTCGATACAAAGTCGCATACTCCCATCTTTCTTCTTTACGAATAAAACAGGAGTACCCCAAGGAGATGTACTAGGACGAATAAAACTGATGTCTAATAACTCCTGTAATTGGACTTTTAACTCCTGAAGTTCAATAGGAGCCATTCGATATGGGGTTTTAGAAATGGGTTTTGTATCCAGTTCAAGGTCAATAAAGAATTCAACATCACGTTCTGGGGGTAGACCGGAAAGTTCTTCAGGAAATACATCGGGAAATTCTCTAACAACAGAAATATTATTCAAATTTGACTTGTCTTTGTTCAAATCCATAACATGGGCTAAGAAAGCTTGACATCCGTTTTTCAATAAATGAATAGCTTTGTGGCTTGATATGACAGTGACTGATTTTAGTGGTTTAGTAGTTTGAATTCGTATGACAGGTTGGTTAGGAATATGAAAACTAACAACCTTACGAAAACAATCAATTTTAGCATGATGAGTGGTTAACCAATCAATTCCTAAAATCACATCAAAAGCAAGTATCTTTAAAGAGATAAGATCAACAGGTAATGTGATAGTGCCAACTTGGATCATGCAAGATTTATAAACTATAGATGTAACGAAGGTTTCACCCAACGGAGTTTCAACAGATAAGTCAAAGTCCAATTTCTCCGGAGTCAAGTTTAAACGTTGAGCACAAGCAGGAGAGATAAAAGAATGGGTAGAACCGGTATCTATTAAGGTATAAACTTCGCAAGAGTTTAAGATTAGCTTACCCGTGATCACCTCGTTCGGGTTTCTCGCGTTTGGGCCAGTCACGACAAACGCCCTTCCAGGAACCGTTGATTTCGACTTATCCGAGACAACTTTTGGAGTCACCATCCCCGCTGAACTTGGTTTTGCTACAGAACACTCTCGAGCTATATGACCCTCCTTTCCACAGTTATAACATACCTTAGATTGTTGTGGGCAGTTTGGGCTGATATGTCCCTCTTTCCCACATTTGTAACATACGACCGGTGGTCGTTCTCCTCTCCTAGAAACAGTTGATGTTTGTGCTGACGTCTTCACATTATCATTGTTGTACCTTCTCTTCTTGAAATCTTTTCC
Organism: Panax notoginseng; assembly: GCA_016801055.1. Classification (NCBI taxonomy): domain Eukaryota; kingdom Viridiplantae; phylum Streptophyta; class Magnoliopsida; order Apiales; family Araliaceae; genus Panax; species Panax notoginseng. The sequence continues at coordinate 176,998,865 of CM029013.1, forward strand.
CGACTCGCTCCTTCTATTATCACTGCCACGATTACCACCAGAGTGATTACCGCTTTTGTCTGAATGTTTTCCTCCCTACTGGTTTTCATTGCTCCGATGACTGCCACCACCGGTATGTCCCTGGTTGTGGTCCCTCGGTTGAACATACTCATTATCTCGCTCTAATAATTGAGCCCGGTTTACAACATCTGAATATAAAGAAAATTTATGAGAGATAAGATTTTGCCGAATCTCGTGTTTTAGACCTCTCAAAAACATCCTTGTCATACGTTCCTCGTTCTCCACCAAATGAGGTGCAAACCTGGATAACTCCGCGAACTTCGCCTCGTACTGAGACACGGTCATGTTGCTTTGTTCTAGTCTGATAAATTATACCTCCTTCATATGACGAATACTTTCAGGAAAGTACTTATCGTTGAATAGCTTCTGAAACGTTTCCCAAGACATGTTGAGTGCAGCTGGCTGGGTACGCTTTACAGATTCCCACCAGTAATCTGCCTCAGCACGGAACATAAATGTGGCGAATGGAACCTTCTGTTCCTCCGTGCATCCCAAGACATCAAATATCTTGATAATTTGTTTGACCCACGTTTTCGCCTTAATCGGATCCGGCTTTCCCCAGAATTCTGGTGGTCCCAACTCCTTGAACTGCTTGGTTGTGACAAACCGCGCGTTGCTATCACTTCCACCCGAATTTTGTACACGAGTCTCCCTCGTCTGATTTTGCATGAACTGCTAAAAGTTCCTCAACATTCCATCATTCATCGTTTGCTCGGTAGTGTTGTTTACAGGAGGAATATTGCCTTCCTGTTGCACGTTCTCCTGGTTTGTAACTAAAGGTGTTTCCATGGTCTCATACTGTCCATTGTTAACGTTCTCGGTTGCCATTCTCAAATACTGCCATAAAATAAGAGTTAATTAAACAAATTAACATATCACATAATATCCCTTTATTATGACCGACCAACAAATAAGCTTAGGTAGGACACACTAGCGAAGGATTTACTCGTCTCTCCCCTCCTAGTTCTATTCCCCGATCTCCGCCAGAGACCATATCCCTAAGCTCTGATACCAACTGTGACGCCCCCAAAATAGGTATACAACACCCATTCTGAGTCGCCAAATATATGGTACAAAAAGCAAACTACAACTTCAATAATACAATTGTCGTGCAAAATACGACAACACATACAGTGAGTTTAAATACAAATATTATCTTCTAGACAATATCCACACTCAAATAAGTCCTCATTACAATTATTCAAACACTATTTTACAAAAATAGTGAGGACAACTAAAACACCTTTCTAGAACCATCACTCCATACCCCGACTAGATCCTGCTATGTTCTCACCTCCTGAGGAGAAATATGGAACAAAAAGAAAAAGGGTGAGCTCAACTAGCCCAGTAAAGAATATTATGACTAAGATAATATACAACAAATTATCATTAGTATTCAACAGGGAAAAATCTGATAGAATATAATCGACAACAAGTTTTAGATCAAAAACTGCAGCGGAAACAGCAAACCATTAGAAGAGTCAAGTAGAGAATGAATTCTACTATCTTCTAAGATTTAAAAGTCCATCAACAATATTTTATCCCTGTAACATCAATTAATAATCATCTTTAACCAAATATTCATCTTTGCACTACAGGCCAAAGATATTCATTTGTATCACCAGTCGGTCATGTTCATCTCAACACCTGTTCATATTTGCACTACAGGCCAAAGATATTCATCAGGTAATCATACATCTTTGCAATACAGGCCAAAGATATTTAATAATATCATCATTTAGGACTAAGGATGATGAAAAATATCTTAAAGAAATCGAATCCAGTGAGACAGGAGGACAAATAGTAGGGATTCGTATAACAGTTTATCCAAGATCAATAATACTTCATAATAATCAATTGTGAAGCAGAATTCAAAAATAAAGATCAAAACATGGATACAATCAAAGATAGTAACCATAATAGACATCTTGGACAAAAAGAGAAAATTTTATTTTTCGGTGAATAGTGTCGTATTCGTGAATAGTAACGTATACGTGAATAGTAACTCCAACACAAAAAGTTCCAAATTTGATAAAAAAAACTCATATCAATATTTCAGCATAATGATATTGAAGAAAATAATATAATTTAAGAAGAAAATAATATCCCTTACCTCAAAATATCAGTACTTCTGGTCGGAATACCGGTATAAGGCTGAAAGAAACTTGCTCTGATGAATAGAAACTCTCAAAGTATCTAAATACTCACAAAATACACTCAATAATCTAGAGAGAGAAAGAGAGAAAACTTATTTCTGGTGTGATTTTCAATTCTAACTTAGCCCTCTATTTATAGGAAAATGTTAGCACGCCGAAGCAGACTTAACCTGCAACCTGATGGCTTTACCTGCTACTATTCAAGCCTACCACATTTGAATAAAAATCTCAGCACATTTCTTCACCAACCAAGAGTGGGGCCCACCAATTCTAGAATTTTTTACCAAAATGATAAACTCCGAAAATTCAACAATTTCTGAACCAGTCATCTCGTAAAATTCATAATAAATCATACGTTCATTTTTAACGGTTCAAAATTTGTGGACATATACTCAGCTCATATATGTATAACATATTCAAAAATTACCACGATCCAGCGGTCGGATTAAAAATTATAACCCCCGCAAAATATCTCAAAAATCCTGATTTTTAATACCTCCATTCCGACAAAAATACTGATAAAAACCTCAACATTAACTCCTTCATTTTTAACCACAAAAATATATCCCTCATTTATATCCACATAAAATAAATATTTTCTTATTATATGAATCAATAATTAATTATTCACAAATAATATTACAGAATCACATTTATGACAATCAGGTCGTTCCCAGGAAAGAGGGGGCTTTCCAATAAGAATTTCTCCTTACTGGCGCGCAATTAGATGACCAAACCTCTCCTTAGACAGAACTTTTTAGACATTGCCAATAATGTTATCTAATAATATTATTCAAACAATATGAATTATTGATCTGATAATGGAAAATACTGTGCAGCAACAATTATTGAAACAACAATAATATAAAATATCAACGCAGCAATTATTGAATCAATAAAATAAAATATTGAACAGTAACTACTGTAATAATTATTGAGCAGTGCCTTCTTACGTAAGAATCAATAATTGGTGCAATACCGTGTGCTACTGTATTTTAACCACCAGGTATTCCAACACTATTAACGGTAACAACTACGCCGTTAATTATAAACAACTTATACTTGTCGTTTTCTTCATCCAATCGTTTTCCGTTATGGGGCCCACACAAGGCTGCGCCGTCGTACGAATATTCCGCAACAGCAAGAATATTCTACGACCAAACGAATATTCACCGACCAAAAATTAATATTTTATAACCACTTGCTTATTTGAAATATTTGCGCATTTTACCCATAACTAACCACATTAATCAAATCAACCCTTTCTATTTCAAGATAATAAATAGAGGAAATTTAATTTCATTTATTAATAAGTTGGGGTCTTACAGCACAGGTGCCTATGCACATCTGTCGAGGTATGCACAAACATATCCTCTCCAGATCCACCCTAAAGGGAATAGAACAGAAAAGAACGTCCAAGCTAGATGCAATCCTACATATGTCTATGCGAATTAATCATAACAAGGATTTAAGCATAAGTTCTCATTGAGGTCGCACATGGCGCACAGAGATATGTCTATTCTACGCACAACTTATGCAGTCGAAACCCACAATCACATGCTAATATATTTAGGTGTAAATCTACAATTCTTCTGTCGATATCATGCAGATTACCAAAATCATCACTAATGTCTTAGCGAGAATCATAAAGCACAAATATATTAGTCCAAATCATATAGTGCCAACCAAAGAGATAAAGACAGTCAATTCAAATAACAAAGGAATCCATTATAACCTTAGAGCAAATATTCAGTTCATAGCTATTAAACCAAATACAAGTAGCAAATAGCACAACATTTATAGAATACAAAATTAGACGAAATAAATGGATAGAAGAAACTCTGTCAAAGCCCCTTCAACTCCCACGAATTCCGCTTAAATCAAGCTTTTCAATCCGTGTCGCTCGTTGCTCTTGTACTCCAAAGAAAATACAAACTTCTCCCTATTCTCCCTAATCTATATTTACAGACATCAACTAAGAGAAAGAAGGAGAAATAACAGAAGAAAACTAACCTAAGCTAATCTATGTGAACAACATTAGAGAGAGAGAGAAATTCAGAGCTGCTTCTGTTATATATCTCCTTCCTTCCTTCGCTAGGTCAAACTAAGGCCCTAGTTGTCTGGGAACCGGAGGTGGCGCCGCGGCGCGGGCCACCAAGCTTTAGATGACGCTGCGGCGCCACATAAAAATCAGGGACACGGAGCTCGCGCTGCAGCGCGAGCTTAATAAGCTTCAAAGGCGCCGCGGCGTGAAGGTGATGTCAGCAAGGCCCATGGGGTGGCGCTGTGGCGCGGCCATTAAGCCTGGCGTTGGCGCCACAGCGCGAGTGTGAGGAAAATGCCCGTTTTGCCCCTTTAAGCTGAAAAAGTACTGTAAAGCTCTGCAATACATCAGTTAAGCACAATAACACTATATTTATATAAAACAATATAAAAACTACGAATTCAGGCAATTATTTAAGTCATAAAGTATCCGATTCGCGGGTATAAATCTCACTCATCAGCGGTTAAGAGTATTGTGGCACCGGGTAACAACTTGAGTTTTCCTCAAGTGAAGGGGAATGACACGGTGCACAAAGGAAATGAATAAAATCCAAACCTATCATATTTTGTTTTGTTCATAACTTTTGATCCATTGGGAGTTACAGGACCTATAATATATCAACTCGAAGTTAGCGACAAAAGCTACAAGAAAAGGTTTGAGCCCTTCGAAGTTTTTATGGGACCCACTAATATATCATGATAGATGTTTTAAGCCCAAAAAAAGGCCAAAAAAGATGTGTTCCCCCCCCCCCCCCCCAAAAAAAAAAAAGTTTTCACTAGTTTTGAACTTATTTGTTTTTTTTCGTAATTTTGTTATTCCTTAATTAGGATTTTCAACTTATTGTTTAATATTTAAAGATTGATTTTTTGGTGTTTTAGGATTTACTCTCATTATTATTGAATTATCATATTATTCTGACATATATTTTACATTCTTTTATCCTTTCTTTGCATATGATCGCAAAGTTTCATATTCAATTTATGTGATTGTTTTCGTTATTTACCTTGTCTTCCGCTTTGTCACAAGGAGTTTTAGAGCTCGTTTTGTAATAAATTGATTGTTGTAATTAATAAAAGAAAATTAATTGAAACCTGATCTTTAACGTAGTTCACTATTTAGAGGATTAAATCGAAATATATATCTCGCTGTGATTGTGTGTGCTTGTCTTAATTAATTTTCTACATTATATTGCTTCAATTTTATTGGTATATGCATTAGAAAAACACAATATTAAGAATCTAAACTGATGTCTAAAACAGTCGACTACATTAGTCAATCCAGTCGTTTGAATTGAGTTACAACAAAAAATTTATTTTAGTATCAATTATCTATTTACTCACCTCTACTCAATCCCCCTTCTAGGTGTACATACTCAGAATTTCAATAAGTCGCCAAGGCTTGAACACTAGGGTTATATTTGTTTGCAAGAATTACACTTCGAATAGAATTATTAATCTCAAATGTGTTGTTTGTTTTCAAATTTGGACTTAGAATTATTAGTTCAGAAATTATAAAATAGTTTAATATGGAAGACTATTTAATATCATGTTTAACTAGATATTATAATTCCCACTATTTAGAACTAAAAATTTATAGACAAAATTAACCTTCAACCTTCTTCTTTTTCCAATTAAATCTTCGTCACCGTCATAATTTGTATCATTCTGAAGTTTCCGATCCGGGTTTTTATGGTTTATGGAATCAATTATATTAATTCCTTCCTACAGAAAAAATCAAAAACAAAAACATATGATTAGTTGGCTTTTTTTTATTTATTTATTTCTTAATTCTTTTAAAGGAAGTTAAGATTAGCATTAAACACATTAATATCAAAAACTTTTCTCAAGTTTTCAATCTCTACACGTGTCAATATATATATATATATATATATATATATATATATATATATATATATATATTAAAATAAGGTAGCAGGATCAGGTAAGGGATCCCTTACTTTATTAAAATAAGGGACTTTTTTTTTTTGCTTTTTTTTTTAAAACAACTAAAAAAAAAAGTTTAATATTTTATGGAATTGAAATTTTTTCATAATACAGTGTTTTGGGTGTGATTTGGGTACGCATAACAAAATATGTATATACAGTCTGGGCAGACTGTACCACCACTTTTTGGTATAGGTATTTAAAACACGGCCAAAACATTGTATTATGGAAAAATTTCAGTTCCATAAAATATTAAACTTTTTTTTTAGTTGTTTTAAAAAAAAAAAGCAAAAAAAAAGCAAAAAAAAAAAGTCCCTTATTTTAAGAAAGTAAGGGATCCCTTACTTGATCATTTCTGTATATATATATATATATATATATATATATATATATATATATATATATATATATATATGTTTCTTTTTCATTTTATTTGTTTCAGTTTTACTTTGAGTCGGTAATACGAACAATAATTACGAGCAAGTTGTGGAATGATTTATTTTAAAATAATTTATAAATTAAAATTTAAAATGATTTATAAGTGCAAACAAATTTTATTAACCGGTTCAATGTATAAATGTTAGTATTTAAAAATTTCTAATTAATTGTTCATCATTTTTTGATGTATAAACAAGTTTAAATTATAGTTTAAAATATGTTATTATTAATAAAAGTATAATAGTCTAAACAATATTTTTTTATCCAATCTTTTAATTAATTCTGGGAAAAATAAACATAATATTAGATTATTTTAAGTTATCCTATGAATAATCCCATAAAAAACAAACATATGATTAGGACTATTTAATCATATGATTCATAGTCTTGAGATTATAATATCATAAATTATAATCCCGAATTATAATCATTCCAAACAAACATGACGTAAGTGAATATAAAAGTGTGGGCTACAAGTGTTATCTCCTTTAAAAAAGTATTGATGTTGTAGCAAGAGTATTAGACATTGATCTTTGTTGATTAGATGAGAGTTTTGTGTCCTTTCTTGTGAACATTGAGCACTTAAAATGTTTTAGAGAGAGTTAGCTTGAGCAAATCAAACACAGTTTCTAAGTTTGTGGTGGAGGTGCTTTTATTCTCGGCTTCTAGCTCACGTGACCGTCTTCTTTTGTAAGGTTAAGCTTTCCTCTCTTTACTCACTAACAATAGACTCCGTCTCTAAGTTGATGGTCATTGTCTTGTGTAAAGTCAACAATGTCGGCAAAAGTTGGTTTGTCAAACTAGTCAGAAAAATTTTGTTTGTTATGTTGGTAGATTCAGTGAGTTGGTAGGAGAAAAAGACAGGTTGAGTTTGTAAAGATAGCCCAACTTACTGTTTTTAAGTGATTGAGAGAATACTTTCCAATTATGATTCTTCTCTTTGAATTGGTCTACCAGTTTTCTGATCATCTGTGGGTCACTCTGCTGAAGTTTATCTTCCACTATCGTGATTAGGTATGATCAGTTCTGCTGCACACTACTAAGGATGACTGTGGCTCTACACCTCTTAAATTTCATTCATGTTGGGTCATGATATTTCTCCTATTGTGCCGAATGGATTGGGCCTACTAGTTTAATTAATCTATTGGATCTTTATTATTGAGTCTTTAAGTTATTGGGCCTAGTCACTATCTTAGTCTTGTTGGGTCCTTACAAGAACGGGTCAAACTAGTGGGTCGACCCACTGGTTCTTTTAATATCTCTATCTTTGACTTATGATGATGAAAAATGAGGGCTGTTGACCAAAAGTCTGCAGATCATTAATGTGGATGGGATTATAGCCGGCCAGCGGCATGCACAGTGGAGAAAAAAGGTGACAGCCTGCATGCTGTCGGCAAAGATCACTAAAGAGTGGGGGGCTGTGTCAGATGGTAGTGAATGGCACGGTAAACCGGATAGGAGAGTATAACCTAGCAAGGGAGACTTCATGAAAAGGTACGCACACATACAACTGATTTTTTGATCTCTCTCAAGACACTAGATATTTTTATCCTTCATTGTTAACCTTGTGAACATCAATACTGACTCTCACGCCTGAGCTATCCCCCGACGGTCGAAGCCGTCAAGCTTGTGGTGTTGATCGTGTTTACTGTGCAGGATCAGGACGTCTTACGTGATTGGGACGTGACAAAGGATCTTGGCGTTAACATTGGCGCTAGAAGGAGGGCTGAGTTCTAGTGTCTTATAATTTCCAATCACAACCTTCATTTGTTCTACGTCGGATAAGATGGTGAAGAGTAGAGCAGTTACACCTGAAGGACAGCCGAGGGCTGTAAGCTCATCTGTCCAACACATTTCTGTCAAGGATCGTCTGGGTCCTTCGAGGAGTGCTCATGAGAGTGAGAGCACTGCTTCCAAGCATGTTTCCAGGGGTTCTCGTTCGAGAGCTCATGGTGGCGCCAGACGGAGGTTGGTGTTTGCTGAGGATAAAGGCGGAGACCCCGGCCGAGGGCAAGCGGGGGGTTCCCCGCCTGGAACCCATCACCGAAGTGGTCGGGACGATAAAGCTACCAAGTTGGCGAAAATGACAGAAGAGGCGGATAAAGCTCTGGAGGTTCTCCTAAAGCAAAGGGAAGATATAGCTGTGCAGATGCTTAGGATGGCCGATCTTAAGGACGAGGCGTCCACTTATGTCCAGTCCGAGAGTCGTGGTAGGCATAAGGATGTACAACGACGAGAGGGAAAAGAGTCAGAACATTCTATACATGTGTCTCAGGACCGTTCTCATGATCGAAGGAGATCGAGGAGCAAAACTCCTGTAGCATCAAAGAGAGCACTTATTGCCGTCGGTTCTCAAGACCGAGATGGTGTTCGACGGAGGAGTAGGTCGAAGGAGGTCGTGCCAGAGAATAGAAGGAGACAACGGTATTATGAGCACTCTCAACGCGATGGCAGGGCCACACACCGAAGTAAGTCCAGAAGCCCATCAAGGGCGTTGGTTTCCGTTAGAGAAGGTCAGTCCATTCCGAGGAGGAAAGAGTCGCCGGAGAAAGAAGCCTCATCTCAACCAGAAGGAATGGAGTATCTGATTAAAGAATTGAAAGAGCTCCGGAAGCAATTAGCTGAGGTTCAACAGGTAAAAGATGCTCCGGGAAAGAAGGCGTCCCTGTTTTCCTCGGATATTCTTAAGGAGAAGGAAGATACCACCAAAAAGTTGCCCCACATGGAGAGTTACGATGGGTCTAGGGACCCTTATGACCATAGCTAGGCGTTTGATCGGCTGATGGATTATTATGACTTTACCGATGCTGCCAAGTGTCATACGTTCATCACAACGTTAAGGAAGGATGCGAGGCAGTGGATGGGGACTTTGTCGGCAGATTCAGTGTCATCATGGTCTGAGCTGTGCGACAAATTTCATGCTCGTTTCAGGAGCAACCGAAGACGGGGGAAGCCCACAGGTTCTTTAGCACAGGTCAAACATTTCACCAATGAATTTTTGGGTCAGTATGTGAAGAGGTTCAGGGAGGCAGTTGGCCAGGTGTCCGACCTTAATGATCTTCAGGCTGTGGGATTGTTTCAGAACGGGCTAGATCTGGTGAAGTCTGAAAAGTTGGTGAAAGAAGTTGATGTTTCACCATCCGAAGAGCTTGGCAGAAGCTTTTGATAAGGCAGAAGGATACATTGTGGTGGAGGAGGCCATGAACAGCCTGAAACGTCCTTCTTCGGACCGAATAAAGGATGCAGATACTCCTAAAGCTGAAGGCGATCAGAAAAAAGTGGGAGGGTATAACGATCGGCCAGAGGGCAGCTTGAAGAAGTACAATAACACATGGCGACAAGGAAATAATCGTCCACCTACTCCCGCCCAGAAGGTGAATAAGGTTTACACCAAACTGAATACGGATAGGTCGGTGATTCTGGATCAGATCAGGGGCCAGCCTGTGACGCCCCCAAAATTAGGTATACATCACCCATCTTGGGTCGTCAGATACATGGTACAGAATATAAATACAACTTACTAATACAACTGTCGTGTACAATACCACAAAACATAACTGTAAATTTGAATACAATTATTATCTACTAGAGACTATACAAACTCAAAAAGAGTCCTCAATACAATTATTGTCACACTATTTAACAGAATAGTGAGGACTACTAATACTATCATCTGGTCCATCACTCCGTTTCCCTACTCGTCCCAGCTATATTCTCATTTCCTGAAGAGAACAGTGAAAGAAAGGGTGAACTCAACTAGCCCAGTAAGAAATATTTTGACTAAGATAATGTAGAATAAATTATCATTAGTCTTCAACAGTGTTAAACTGATAAAATATAACGAACATCAAGTTTAACTACAGCGGAACAAGCAATCCATTAAAAGAGTCAAGTAGAGAATAAAATCTACTATCTTCTATGATTTAAAAGGTTTTTCAACACTGTTATCGCTGGGACTCAGCTTAATAAAATAATCCACATCATCAAATCACCCCTGCACTACGGCCAAGGATATTTTTTAGTATCACGACCACAAATATCCATGCACTACGGGCCAAGAATATTTGTGTACACATTAATGGTCATGATCATGCCAACAACTGTCCATCAATGCACTACAGGCCAATAAGGACTTTTACCACATCATTTGTAACATTACGGTCGTGATTATACCGAATAATCCCTGGTCATAATCATACCAAGTCCATCTATGCAGTACAGGCCACAGATGACTTTCAACATTTTATAAACATGAGGATGATGACAATGATATAAGAATTCAATAAAACAAGTTCAAGAATTAATTTATCCAAGAATTAATAACGTCCAAATTGTCAACATGATACTGCTTTGTGGAGTAAAATTTAAAAATGCTTAGAATAATATTTTCATGAAAAGATACTGGATGAAACGCAATTATCAAGGATATTCCACTAATTTCATGGAGTATAGAAGTTAAAACTTAACCAACTGAGTATAATAAAGAATGGAATAACAAAAGAAATCACCCGGCATGCGATAGACCGCACAAACAGGTTATTCTAACAGAATAATAAATAATGGAACCAGGTCCGGCGTAAACGCACAGACAGGATATTCCGACAGAATAATAAATAATGGAACTAGGTCCGGCGTAAACGCACAGACAGGATATTCCGACAGAATAATAAATAATGGAACCAGGTCCGGTGTAAAACACACAGACAGGATGTTCCAACAGAATAATAACAAGACGGAACCAGGTCCGGTGTAAAACACACAGACAGGATGTTCCAACAGAATAATAATAAAAACGGAACCAGGTCCGGTGTAAAATAAACAGACAGGATGTTCTAACACAATAATAGAAGAATGTCACCAAGTATAGGGTAGACCGCGTATACAGGTTATTCCAACAGAATAATAAGAAATAGAATAACAAAAGTTATCTTCATGAATAAGAAAGAATAACACCCCTTACCGTTTTAAAGAAAAACTGAAATAAGGAAGTAGTTAAGTAGCAGAATACTTTTCTTCTCTCTCTCTATAGTTTCTCTCTATAGTTTCTCTCTCTAGAGTTCAGTAAATTCGTAAGAAATAATGAAGGAATGAGCTGCTATTTATAGAAGAATGGACTGCATAGCAACTAATCCATGAACGGTCCAGATTGATTTATTTTAATCTGACGGTCCATATTTAAAGAAAAATCTTTTAAATAAAATATAATATATTCTATTTATAGAATAACTTTAATAAAGTATTCTGTTTTATATAAAAAGATATTTCTGTTTTATTACGTTAATAATACGAATAAAACAAAACTTCATTATCGCTAAATAATTCATATTATTAACTGACAATAATTGAATCAAACTGAGTGACTTCTCACATAAATATTAATAATCAATACCGTGTGCTACTATGCAACCACACATATTACTGTACTTTTACTACCGAGTAGTTCAAAAGCATCAATGGTAAAACTTCCGCTGTTATTTTTAATAAAATATTTTTATCGTTTTCTCAATTCGACAATAATTCCGTTGTAGGGTCCACCAATAATTGTGTCGTTGTACGAATATTTCCTGTTAAAACGAATATTCTCCGACCAATCGAATATTATATAACAACTTGCGTACTTTGCAAAATTTATAAATATTACCCACAACTATAACATTATATCAAATTAACTCCATAAATGATAATTATAGAAAATTTATCTTTATTTATAAAAGTTGGGGTCTTACAACCTCTCCTTCTTATGAAATTTTGCCCTCGAAATTAGGGTACGTACCTGGTATGTCGAAGAGGTAAGGATACCTTGATTTCATTTCAGATTCCAACTCCTATGTCATTTCCTCAACATCGTAGTTTCTCCACAAAACTTTGACTTGAGGTATAACCTTGGAGCGTAGAATATGTTCCTTCTTATCCAAGATTTGAACAAGAACTTCTTCATACGTCAAATCTGCCGCTATTTCGTCCGGTTCTAACTCAATAATGTTGTTCGGGTCTTTCACATATTTACGTAACATGGATATGTGAAAAACGTTATGAACATGAGACATACTTGGCGGTAAAGCGAGTCTATAAGCCACAGTTCCTACTCGATCGAGGATTAAAAATGGACCGATGAATCGAGGATTGAGCTTTCCTCTCTTTCCAAATCTCGTAACTCCTTTCCATGGAGCAACACGTAAGAACACATAATCTCCTATATCAAATTCCACGTCCTTTCGATGAAGATCAACATAACTCTTTTGTCGATCTTGTGAGGTTTTTATACGTTGTCGGATCGTTTGAATCTTTTCTGTAGTCATACGTACCAACTCCGATCCCAACAACGTTGCTTCACCCACCTCATCCCAGCATACTGGAGAACGACATTTTCTTCCATACAATGCTTCGAATGGAGCCATGCCAATACTTGCTTGATAATTGTTGTTGTAGGAAAACTCCACCAATGGTAAGAACTTGTCCCAACTTTCCTTGAAATCAAGGACACAGAGTCTTAATAGATCTTCAAGAATTTGAATAGTCCTCTCTGATTGTCTGTCCGTCTGAGGATGATATGCCGAACTAAATCGTAAATCTGTGCCCATAGCTTTTTGTAAACTAACCCAAAATCGTGAAGTGAATCTTGGGTCTCGATCAGAAACTATGGATACTGGCATACCATGCAGTCTTACAATCTCGTTTATGTACATACGAGCAAGACGTTCAAGTGTATAAGTTTCTCGTATCGTTAAGAAATGAGCAGACTTGGTCAATCTATCAATAATGACCCAAATCGCATCTATACCCTGAGAAACCTTAGGAAGACCGGTAACAAAATCCATGGTAATGTGCTCCCACTTCCATTCTGGAATTTCAAGTGGTTGCAGTGGACCTTTTGGTACTTGATGCTCCGCTTTGACTCGTTGACAAGTTAGACACCTCGAGATAAACAACGCTATCTCTCTCTTCATATTGCTCCACCAAAATGTATGACGAAGATCATGATACATTTTGGTACTTCCAAGATAGATTACAAATGGTGTGTTGTGCGCCTCCATCATGATTTCATACTTTAAATCAGGGTTGTTAGGAACACAAAGTCTGGAGTTGACTCGAAGTATTCCTTCTTCATCGATTATTGCTTCTGGCATAGCACCTTCTTACACTTTCTTTCTCATACGCATCAGCTCCAGGTCTGTAGCTTGAGCAGCTTTAACTTTATCGATTAAAGTTGGTTCTACTCATATATTCGCTATCATCACATGGGTCCCTAGAGTCTTTAACTATATCTCCAACCTTTGCAAGTCACACAAAATGGGCATTTGTGCTGACAATATCGCACTTGTACTTGCATATGATCTTCTACTCAATGCGTCAGCTACCACGTTCGCTTTTCCAGGATGGTATTGAATGGTATGATCATAATCTTTTAACAGTTCAAGCCAACGTCGTTGTCGCATGTTGAGTTCCTTTTGAGTGAAGAAATATTTGAGGCTTTTATGATCCGTAAAGATCTCCACCTTCTCCCCATACAAGTAATGCCTCTAAATTTTAAGTGTAAAGACAACAGCTGCCAACTCTAGATCATGAATAGGATAATTTCTTTCATATTCCTTGAGTTGTCTTGATGCATAGGCTATGACTTTTTCATGTTGCATGAGAACGCATCCCAACCCTTTGCTTGAAGCATCACTGTAGAGGGCAAATCCCTCCGAGCCAGATGGTATTGTTAGAACAGGTGCTGAAATGAGTCTCCTCTTGAGTTCTTGAAAACTCTTCTCACATTCTTCGCTCCAACCGAACTTTGTATCTTTCCGAGTCAGCTGAGTTAATGGAGTAGCGATTCGAGAAAATCCTTCCACGAATCTCCGATAATAACCAGCTAAACCAAGAAAGCTACATACTTCGGTCACTGATTTAGGTTGCTCCCAGCTTTGAATAGCTTCAATCTTTGCCGAGTCAACAGATATTCCACGACTTGATACTACGTGCCCAAGGAATGCTACATCCTCCAGTCAAAACTCGCATTTCTTCAACTTGGCATAAAGCTTGTATTCACGAAGCTTTTGGAGTACCAGCCTCAAGTGTTGCTCATGATCTTCACGGCTTTTGGAATAAATAAGGATGTCATCAATAAAAACGACCACAAAGTGATCCAAATATTCCTTGAATACCCGGTTCATCATATCCATGAATGCAGCAGGAGCATTAGTTAATCCAAAGGACATGACTAGGAATTCATAATGCCCGTACCGAGTTCTGAAAGTCGTCTTTGGAATATCCTCAGTTCTAACCTTCAGCTGATGATATCCAAAACGAAGATCAATCTTTAAAAAGAATTGTGCTCCTTACAATTGGTCAAACAGGTCATCAATACGTGGCAATGGGTACCTGTTTTTGATGGTGACATGATTCAACTCCCGATAATCAATACAAAGTCGCATACTTCTATCTTTCTTCTTCACGAATAGAACAGGAGCACCCCAATGAGAAGTACTAGGACGAATAAAGCCAATGTCTAACAATTCCTGCAGTTAGATCTTTAACTCCTGAAGTTCAATAGGAGCCATTCGATATGGGGCTTTGGAAATGAATTTTGTACCGGGTTCAAGGTCGATACAAAATTCAATTTCACACTCTGGGGGTAGGCCAGGAAGTTCTTCAGGGAATACGTCAGGGAATTTATTAACAATAGAAATATCATTCAAAACTGACGTATTTTTGTTTAGATCCGTGACATGAGCTAAGAAAACTTGACATCCGTTTTTCAATAAACGAATAGTTTTATGGCTTGAGATGACAGCGATTGATTTTAATAGTTTGGTTGCTTGAATTCGCATAATAGGTCGATTAGGAATATGAAAGCTAACAACCTTACGAAAACAATCAATTTTTGCATGATGAGTAGTTAACCAATCAATCCCTAGAATCACGTCAAATGCAAGTATTTTTAATGAAATAAGATCGACAGATAATGTGTGGGTACCAACTTGAACCAAACAAGACTTATAAATCGTGGATGTAATGAAGGTTTCTCCCAATGGAGTTTCAACAGATAAGTCAAAGTCTAATTTCTCCGGAGTCAAATTTAATCGATGAGCGCAAGTAGGAGAAATAAAAGAATGGGTAGAACCGGTATCAAATAAAGTATAGATTTCGTTAGAGTTTATGATAAGCTTACCCGTGATGACCTCATTCGGGTTCCTTGCTTTCTGGGAGGTCACAACAAATGCTCTCCCTTGCACTACCGGTTTAGACGGCATCGCGCAGTTTGGACTGATGTGCCCCTCCCCTCCGCATTTAAAACATATGATAGGTGGTCGTTCTCTTTCCTTAACAACGGGTGCTGGTGCTGACGTCTTTCTATCATTGTTGAATCTCCTCTTCTTGAAATGACCATTTTTAATGTTTTGGCCCTGATTACCACCGAAGTGGTTACCATTTATGGCTTGTTGATTCCCTCCACGCTTGTTGTCACCGCTTCGATGACTGCTCTCACTGGTATTATCATTTTGCCGACAGCTCTCTTTTAGGTGTGTTGACTCATTATCGCGCTTCACTAACTGAGCCCTATTCACAACATCTGAATACAAACACAGTTTATGAGAAATAAGATATTGACGTATCTCAGGTTTCAAACCTCGCAAAAATATTCGCGTCATTCGCTCTTCATTATCCACCAAGTGGAACGCAAACCGGGACAACTCAGCAAATTTAGCCTCATACTGCGACACGGTCATATTATTCTGCTCTAATTTGATGAACTCCACCTCCTTCATGTGACGAACACTTTCGAAAAAGTATTTGTCATTGAACAGCTCTTGGAACTTCTCCCAAGACATCTTCAGTGCGGCAGGTTGAATACGTTTAATCGATTCCCACCAGTAATCTGTCTCTCCTCGCAACATAAAGGCTGCAAAGGGAACCTTTTGCTCCTCAGAGCATCCCAAGACATCAAATATCTTGGTGATCTGCTTTATCCATGTTTCCGCTATAAGTGGTTTTGGCTCTCCCTTAAACTCCGGTGGTCCCAGCTCCTTGAACTGTTTAGCGGTGACCGTCCGAGAGTTTTCAGTGTTTCCACCTATATTTTGGACAGGAGCCGCTCTCGCCTGCTGTTGCATAAACTGTATAAAGCTTCTGAACATTCCATCATTCATCATCTGGTCAGTATTGTTGTTTGCATGAGGATTGTCACCTTCCTGATGCACATTATCCTGATTATTGATATGTGGTGAATCAACAGTCGCATGTGCTCCAGTGCTATTCTCAACATTCTCAGATGTCATTTTCAGATACTGCCACAAAACAAAAGTTAATTGATCTGTCATATATTATCATTATATTCTGACTGACCAATTAAATATCATGCAAATAAACTTAGGTAGGTCATACTAGCAAAGGAATTCTCCGTCTCTCCCCTCTTAGTTCTATTCTCACATCTTAGCCAGGGATCATATCCCTAAGCTCTGATACCAACTGTGACGCCCCCAAAATTAGGTATACATCACCCATCTTGCGTCGTCAAATACATGGTATAGAATACAAATATAACTTACTAATACAACTGTCGTGTACAATACGACAAAACATAACTGTGAGTTTGAATACAATTATTATCTACTAGAGACTATACAAACTCAAAAGGAGTCCTCAATACAATTATTGTCACACTATTTAACAGAATAGTAAGGACTACTAATACTATCATCTGGTCCATCACTCCGTTCCCCGACTCGTCCCAGCTATATTCTCATTTTCTGAAGAGAACAGTGAAAAAAAGGGTGAGCTCAACTAGCCCAGTAAGAAATATTTTGACTAAGATAATGCAGAATAAATTATCATTAGCCTTCAACAGTGTTAAACTGATAAAATATAACGAACATCAAGTTTAACTACAGCTGAACAAGCAATCCATTAAAAGAGTCAAGTAGATAATAAAATCTACTATCTTCTACGATTTAAAAGGTTTTTCAACACTGTTATCGCTGTGACTCAGCTTAATAAAATAATCCACATCATCGAATCACCCCTGCACTACGGCCAAGGATATTCTTTAGTATCACGACCACAATTATCCATGCACTACGGGCCAAGAATATTTGTGTACTCATTAATGGTCATGATCATGCCAACATCTGTCCATCAATGCACTACGGGCCAATGAGGACTTTTACCACATCATTTGTAACATTACGGTCGTGATTATACCGAATAATCCCTGGTCATAATCATACCAAGTCCATCTATGCACTACAGGCCACAGATGACTTTCAACATTTTATAAACATGAGGATGATGACAATGATATAAGAATTCAATAAAACAAGTTCAAGAATTAATTTATCCAAGAATTAATAACGTCCAAATTGTCAACATGATACTGCTTTGTGGAGTAAAATTTAAAAATGCTTAGAATAATATTTTCATGAAAAGATACTGGATGAAACGCAATTATCAAGGATATTCCACTAATTTCATGGAGTATAGAAGTTAAAACTTAACCAACTGAGTATAATAAAGAATGGAATAACAAAAGAAATCACCCGGCATGCGATAGATCGCACAAACAGGTTATTCTAACAGAATAATAAATAATGGAACCAGGTCCGGCGTAAACGCACAGACAGGATATTCCGACAGAATAATAAATAATGGAACTAGGTCCGGCGTAAACGCACAGACAGGATATTCCGACAGAATAATAAATAATGGAACCAGGTCCGGTGTAAAACACACAGACAGGATGTTCCAACAGAATAATAACAAGACGGAACCAGGTCCGGTGTAAAACACACAGACAGGATGTTCCAACAGAATAATAATAAAAACGGAACCAGGTCCGGTGTAAAATAAACAGACAGGATGTTCTAACACAATAATAGAAGAATGTCACCAAGTATAGGGTAGACCGCGTATACAGGTTATTCCAACAGAATAATAAGAAATAGAATAACAAAAGTTATCTTCATGAATAAGAAAGAATAACACCCCTTACCGTTTTAAAGAAGAACTGAAATAAGGAAGTAGTTAAGTAGCAGAATACTTTTCTTCTCTCTCTCTATAGTTTCTCTCTCTAGAGTTCAGTAAATTCGTAAGAAATAATGAAGGAATGAGCTGCTATTTATAGAAGAATGGACTGCATAATAACTAATCCATGAACGGTCCAGATTGATTTACTTTAATCTGACGGTCCATATTTAAAAAAAATCTTTTAAATAAAATATAATATATTCTATTTATAGAATAACTTTAATAAAGTATTCTGTTTTATTACGTTAATAATACGAATAAAACAAAACTCCATTATTACTAAATAATTCATATTATTAACTGACAATAATTGAATCAAACTGAGTGACTTCTCCCATAAATATTAATAATCAATACCGTGTGCTACTATGCAATCACACGTATTACAGTACTTTTACTACCGAGTAGTTCAACAGTATCAATGGTAAAATTTTCGCCGTTATTTTTAATAAAATATTTTTATCGTTTTCTCAATCCGACAATAATTCCGTTATGGGGTCCACCAATGATTGTGCCGTTGTACGAATATTCCCTATTAAAAAGAATATTCCCCGACCAAACGAATATTATATAACAACTTGCGTACTTTGTAAAATTTATAAATATTACCCACAACTATAACATTATATCAAATTAACTCCATAATATTCAAAAATGATAATTATAGAAAATTTATCTTTATTTATAAAAGTTGGAGTCTTACACAGCCGTTCTTTGAACCACCTCGTGATAACTTTAAGCCAGGACAGGGCAATGCTCGGAAATATTGTGGCTATCATCAAGCTGCAGGTCACGACACTAATGAGTGTTGTAATTTGAAAGATTTTGTGGATAGGAAGGTCCAAAGTGGTTTGCTGGTTCAATATGTTGCCGGGAGGGACCAACAAGAGCAGCAGAATGTTGACCGTACCGTTCAGACAGTTCAGACGGCTCCCCCCGTGCAGCCTGCTCCAAATCAGCCCCCAAGGCACGTCGTTGATGTAATAACCGGTGGGACAGCAGGGAAGCTGGTAGGAAAGAAGAGGAGGGGATATCTGGATTCTGTCATGTCCGTGGAAAGTGCTCCCCCGAAGATTGACAAACCGTTTCCAGGGACAGTTATAACCTTTAGTGATGCAGATTATCCTTCGGAACCCATCGAGCCCCATGAAAGAGCATTAGTGATCACTGCACAAGTAGGTTCGATAGACGTGAAATGCATGATGATAGACAACGGGTCTTCGGTGGATATTTTGTATGCCCATGCTTATCAAAGGACGCATCTTGATGGGCGAAAGATGGAGGTTGGGCAGGAGGCTCCCCTATATGGCTTCAGCAACGATCCGGTCAAAGTGGCAGGAACAATTGAGCTACCAGTCATCTTCGGCACTACCCCACAACAGGTAGAAATAACATGTAAATTTTATGTTGTGCATGTAGATTCGTCCTACAACGCCATATTGGGACGACCTACCTTGACTGCTCTCCAAGCAGTGACATCCATCCCTCACTTTAAGATCAAGTTCCCGACAGCGCATGGAGTTGGAGAGGTAGCAAGGGATCTAGATCTGGCCAGACGATGTTACAGGAATTCTGTGATCGCCTCGGGAGTAGGGGTCAGCAAGCAGAAGCAAATCATGGCCATTGAGATCGAGCCCTTCACTGAAAGCAGTTCGGAGCCATTGGTTATTCCTGCAGGAGAGACAGAGGAGATCGAGCTGGTTCTGAGAAAGAAAGACAAGACGGTGAAGATAGGTTCAGGTTTGCCAGAACCTCTCCGGACAAATCTTACGGAACTTCTTCGTTGTTATGCGAACATCTTTGCATGGGAGCCACAAGACATGCCTGGGATCAGTCGAAAGATTGCCGAACATCGGCTGGATGTGGATCCATCGAAGAAGCCAGTTCGACAGAAAAGGCGGATCTTCGCACCTGAGCGTCAGAGAATTATTGATGAGGAGATCGCGAAGCTGATAGCTGCTGATTTCATCTTCGAGATTGATTATCCAGAGTGGATGGTGAATGTAGTGCTGGTGCAGAAGCAGAACAGAAAATGACGAGTCTGCATCGACTACACCGACCTGAATAAAGCATGCCCGAAGGACTTCTATCATCTGCCTCGCATTGATCAACTTATTGATGCAACTTCGGGGTATGCACTACTAAGCTTTATGAATGCTTTTTCAAGTTATCATCAAATTTCTATGTGCAAGGAGGACATTCCGAAGACAGCATTCCTCACACATCGTTCAGTGTACGCCTATAAGAAGATGACCTTCGGCCTGATAAATACTGGAGCCACTTACCAGAGAATGATAAACTTTGTCTTCCAGAAGCAGCTGAGAAGGAACATGGAGGTGTATGTGGATGATATGATCGTGAAAAGCATAAGTGTTCAGAAGCATTTGGATGATCTAGAGGAATGCTTTCAGACAGTCCGCCATCACAAATTGAGGCTCAATCCTACAAAATGTACCTTCGGACTCGGTGCAGGGAAGTTTCTGGGTTACCTGGTCAGTCAAAGGGGTATCGAGGCCAATCCGGAAAAGATCTCGGCCATTCTAGACATGAAGACTCCACAGTCATTCAAAAACATTCAACGTCTGACTGGTAGGATTACAGCTTTGAGGAGGTTCATGTCCAAATCCGCAGAGAGATGCTTGTCATTCTTCGACACACTGAAGGGACCGAAGAATGCGAAGACATTCCAGTGGACTTCAGAGTGTGAAGACGCCTTCCGAGGCATAAAGACATATCTGTCTTCAGCTCCTTTATTAGTGAAGCCTGCTCCGACGGAGACTTTGTATTTATATCTGGCAGCTAGTTCGTTAGCAGTTGGAGCAGTGCTGGTTCGGGAGGTCAGTGGGAAGCAGCATCCGGTTTATTATGTCAGTCACGTCCTATGAGATGCTGAAACCAGGTATCCAAATATCGAAAAATTTGCCTTCGCTTTGATAATTGCTAGTCGAAAACTTCGGCAGTATTTTCAAGGTCAGCTCCTAGTTGTCTACACGGATCAACCACTGAAGAAGGTGATGAGCAAGCCAGAAGTTTCTAGGAGACTAGCAGCGTGGACTATGGAATTATCTCAATTTTTTATTGAATATCACCGCCGAACTGCTATCAAAGGTCAAGCCTTGGCCGATTTCATGGTGGAGTGCTCGTTCTCCGAAGCAGATGCTGAACTGCCAGAAGCTGAGATGTCCGATCGAGCAGTCGCAGTCCTTCAGTACGGTCAGAATTCATGGATGTTGTATGCAGATGGGTCTTCTACCGCGGATGGCAGCGGGGCAGGGATTATTTTGACAAGTCCAGAGGGATTCAAGGTGCAGCAAACCATCAGATTTGGGTTCAGAGCAACGAACAACGAAGCTGAATATGAAGCAGTGCTGGCAGGAGGATGATCAAGCAACTATCGGGAGATTATGAAGCCCGTGGGACGAGGATGATCAAGTATTTGGCAGAATTGAAGGATCGGCTTCAGTATTTCGTCTCTTATGAGTTTCAGGGCATAGAGCGTAACGACAATTCCATTGCCGATGCATTGTCGAAGCTGGCCACTACGGATGATGTTGTTTTCAATGGGTCAGTTTATTTGGAGGTCTTATAGCAGCCGAGTATCCAGCGCGTAGTGGTAATGTGTATTGAGCGATCTAACTGTTGGATGACTCCGTGCATTGAATATCTGGAAGATGGCGTCCTTCCTTCGGATCATATGCTGGCAAAGAAGATCAAGTATAAGAGTGTCAACTTCGTTCTTATTGATGGGGACCTTTATCGAAGGGCATTTTCGTCACCAATGTTGAAGTGTCTGGTTCCATCCGAGGCTGAGTATGCTCTTCGGGAGGTTCACAAAGGTATTTGCGGCGACCATATGGCTGCTAAGTCTTTGGCTTATAAAGTACTTCGGCAAGGGTACTACTGGCCTACGATCTTCAAGGAAGTTACAGAGTATGTGAAGAAGTGTGAGAAGTGTCAACTCAACAGTCCGATCCCACATCAGCCACCAGAAGAGCTATATTCGATTTTATCTCCTATACCCTTTGCTGTCTGGGGGGTAGATATATTGGGTCCGTTGCCGAAAGCTAAAGGTCAGGTCAGTTTTGTCATAGTTGTTATCGATTACATGACCAAATGGGTAGAAGCGAAGTCACTTCGATTGATAACGGAACAAGAGTGTTTGAAGTTCATGAAGGAGTCCGTAGTGTCTCGTTTCAGAATTCCTAAAGTGGTGATATCGGACAACAGGCGCCAGTTCGTGGGATCAAAATTTGAAAGATTTCTGAAAGAGTTAGGGGTTCAGCACAGGAAGACTTCGGTGGCTCATCCACAGTCAAATGGACAGGTTGAGGTGACCAACAGAACACTTCTGAACGGGATCAAGCGCAGACTGGACGAAGCTAAAAGAAGATGGCCAGAGGAGCTGCTCAGTGTATTGTGGGCTTACCGAACTACGCCGAGGACTACAACAGGAGATTCACCTTTCAGATTGGCCTATGGTACCGATGCCTTAGTCCCAGTCGAGATTGGATCTCCAAGTCTTCGGGTTAGTCAGTTCAGAGAGATCTATAATGAAGACGGACTGAGGGCCAACTTAGATCTGTTGGAAGAAGTTAGAGAAGTGGCTCTGATCAAGCTGGCAGCATACCAACGAAGGGTAGCCAAGCATTACAATAAGGGGATAAAGCTTCGCAGATTTGAAGTGGGAGACTTCGTCCTCAGAGAAGTCGAAGCATCTACGCCACAGAACATGGGAAAGCTAATGCCAAACTGGGAAGGGTCGTATGAAGTAATTGAAGTACCAAAGCCCGGGACTTATCGGTTAAAGGCATTAGACGGATCTGAGATCAAGAACACTTGGCATGCTGGCAGGCTTCGGAAATACTTTCAATAGAGATCGAGTCAGTTTATCGGAAGTCTGTAAATGGTGGTTCATCATCAATAAAAAATTCACTTTTCCACAATTGATCTTCTTCATATTGGTCCTAAGTTCACAATGGAGTAAGGAGGACGAGGGGGACACGCTGACCATTCGATGGTAGCCTTTTTTGGCAGGTGGTCCTTATGAATTTGTCAGGCCCTCCGGGGTAGTCAAACTTCATCGGTGTAAGGAGGACGGGGTGGACTCGCTAACCATTCGATGGTAGCCTTTTCGGCAGGAGTGTCCTTATGAATTTGTCCTACCGCGAGTGGTAAACAAATTTCATGGTCCTTTTAATATTGCTTTTACCGCGGGTGGTAAATCAATATGCACTGAAGTAAGGAGGTATGGTCGGACTCGCTGACCATTCGATGGTAGCCTTTTTGTCAGGAGTGTCCTTATGAATTTGTTCTACCGTGAGTGGTGAACAAATTCCATGGTCCTTATAAAATTGTTCTACCCCGAGTGGTAAACAAATGTCCTTATATACTTGTTTTACCCCGAGTGGTAAACAAGATCTTGATGGTGCAAGGAGGATCAGCCGAACTCACCTTATACACGATCTACTTCACACTTCGGAAACGACAAGTATACACTACTTTATTTTGTTCAAATGTTGAGTCCGTATCATCCAGTTCAGTTCATTAAATTCAGTTCATTTCGTTTCTTCAACTTAACTGTTATATGCCCTGTCTGATCCCCAATTTAAGTTAATTTCACAAAAACTTGTACATTTTTTAAGTCAATTGATATTGAAGCATTGACAAAAATTAATTGCACAGAAGCAATAAGTCACGAACTCAATATTTCATTAATACTTAAACTATTACATAAAGACCAAAAAATTTATACAAAAGTCCTAAAAATTAGAATGCAGCAATGATAAATTCAGGCATTATCTCCATCCTCGGAATTAAGCAGGGCCGGATCTATCTTGGCTGCAATAAGTTTTTCCTTCCCTCGACTTCGACAGACTTCATAGCCTTCAGAGTACACCCGAAGTATTTCTGCATTTAACTCGTCGGATGCCTGATATTCAGTCTGTATATGCTTACGCAATTCTTCAGTCAAGGGAGGACCTTGCTCCTCCAAGGCCTTCAGCTTATGCCGGAGCTTCCGACGTTTGGCCGAATGTCTTTCCTTATCTTCACGGGCCTTCACTTGAAGATTGTGGACTTGCTTCACCAAGTTTTGATTGGCTGTAACAAGTTCCTCGTTGTTATCTTTTAGAGCTTCGTTCTCTTCAACAAAACCAATGTTCTTATCAGCCAACTTTCGTTCACTGATTTTAGTCGCCTTCAGCTCTTCCTTATTCGATTTCAATTCATTGTCAGATGTCTTCAGATATTCCTTAGTTTGATCCAACTCTTTCCGAAGACCCTCATTGGTGTGAAGGACATCTCCATGTTGACTCCTCTCTCGGGCCAATGCCGATTTCAGAACGATATTTTCTTGTCTAGTCGCGTCTTCTTCAGCTTCGACTTCTTGGTATCAAGGGAGGAGACGTCCGAAGACAGCATTTGCCTGTAGAAATTCGAAGATAGGCAGCAAAATCTTCAAGAGATAATAACAAAATTCCAAATGAACAAATAAACAACTGTTTACCTTGGCGTGATAGTTCATGCCTTCCTTAATCAAATCCATGATGGAACTATTGCCGAACCGATGCTCATCGGTATCTCTGACAAACGAATTGAAAAGATGGAAGGGAAAATTGGCATTAAATTGGGGCCATAAAGTTGGAGACCCCATCGCATCGTTCTGAAACTCGTCAACAGAGGGCCTAGAAAAAAAGGGAGGCACAGATTCTTCCCGAGAAGGTGATGGTATAGGATCCGTATATATGTTTCCGGGGGACGGGGAACGAACCGGAGTGGATTCACGAGTGGGTGAAGGGACAAATATCAAACTTGGTTGGCTGTCAGATGGTTGCTTTCTCTTTCGAGATGGTATTGCAGTGGGTTCGATATGTTCTTGAAACTTGAACCTCCACTAGTTTTGTTTGAGGGAAATCGGTTGAAGACGGAGGCACTCGGAGTTCATCGATGGTCAGGGGGGTGATTTTAGTTCTTAATTTTTTGGCTCGAAGGAGTTGCTTTCGATCGTATGCAGGTAAATCAAGCAAACTCCCACGAGTAGGAGTTGGATTGATGGTTGATTCAGGTTCTGGTATGGATTCAGAATCTGATTGTATGATAATTGGTCGGAGTTTTCGAATGGCTCTCCTCTTTCGGCGAGGTTGAAGGATTTCTTCTGGTATAATGGGCTCTTCGGCTTCTGGCTCGAGGGGTTGGGATTCAGCGTTGGTTGTTTCAACAGTAGGTGTTTTGGTAGGTGGGTTGTCTTCAGGAGAGGCTTCCATCAGTGGAGTTTCAGTATCTTCTACAGACTTTCCGGATAGGAAGTCTTCATAGTCCCTTTCTTCCTCAGGGCTTGGCTTGATTAACGATACTGCAAGAAGAATAGGTGGCACATTTCAGAATATACATCATCATCAAAAATTCTGAGAAATCAAAAATAAAGTTTCAAACTTACATTTGTGGTTATACAACCATGATTGCTTAGAAAGTAATCCATATTTCCACTCTTCCTTCGGAAAGTTATCAAAAAGCTCTATCATTTCAATTATGTGTTCTTCAAGAATATCCCCGAAGTCGGCAGAGACTTTCTCATCAGTGGCCCAGTTCGGTATAGAGGCAATCTCGGGTCCCTTGATGAAGAATCATCCTTTGTGCCATCCTTTGTTGCTAGATGGGGTAGAGACCAGCGATCGTCTTTCAAATTTTTCACCTACCTTCGATGCCTGCTTACTTATAGCTTTAAATCCCTTCTCTCGGGACTGACCGATTTTATACATAGTGAAAAAAAATCGAGGGCAGGCTCGACCCCTACTTCATGACAGAAGGCTATGAAGGCTAAGATATGAATGTACGAGTTCGGCACTAGTTGGGCGAACCCGACACCAATAAAACCTAAAAGAGTCACTGGGAATATATGAAGAGGGAACCTGACTCCTTTCTCGAGAATCGTCACAGGGACTGCTGTCCATCCTTTAGGCCGTTGATACATTTTCTCTTCAGATCTAGGAGCTCTTACCAAATGAGTATCTGGAATATGGCATCGCTCTCGAATCTTTCGTAACTCAGCTTCGGTGACAGTTGACGGAGTATTCGCATGGGTAAAAAATTCCTTATTTCTAAAGAATTCAGAGGGAGTGGGTCGAGGTTTAGAAGATATTTTCGTTTTGCTAGGAGTTGCAGCTGTCGGATTGGAGCTTGAGGCTCCCTTGTTCGGGTATGGATTTGGTGGGACGACATTGATCGGTGTCACTAGAGGAGGCAAATCTTGTTCAGAATCCTTGGAAGCCATTGTTGAGATTTTGCAGAGAAAGGGAAGAAAAGTTCTGGAGAAGAAAAGAGAGCTCTAAAGTCTGAAATTCAAATTGGCAGGTAAAACTGTCAAATTTGATAAAGTTTATCTTTTATACTGACGGTTACACAGTACACGAGGGCGGCACATTTAATGGATAGTCATAATCACGAATTTGAAAAAGTGACGTCCGGGCTAAGTCTCAAGCGTCTAGCAGATTGGGCCCTTTAATTGGACTTCCAGTTTTAATCTATCTTTACGGTTTTATTTTTGTTTTTTATCCTCCACCAGTTGGACCTTGGTAAATTTCAGTCTGGACTTATTTCGATCCTATCAAATCCTATAAAATCATGGACCATTTATAGTTTTCTATTAAATATTCTATTTAATAAAAAAAATAGGGGACAATGTTGAGTCATGATATTTCTCCTATTGGGCTGAATGGATTGGGCCTACTCGTTTAATTAATTCATTGGGTCTTTATTATTGAGTCTTTAAGTTATTGGGCCTAGTCACTATCTTAGTCCTGTTGGGTCCTTACAAGAACGGGTCAAACCAGTTGGTCGACCCACTAGTTCTTTTAATATCTCTATCTTTGACTTGTAATGATGAAAAAAGAGGGATGTTGACCAAAAGTCTGTATATCATTAATGTGGACGGAATTATAGCCGGTCGACAGCATGCACAGTGGAGAAAAAATGTGACAGCCTGCATGCAATCGGCAGAGATCACTGAGGAGTGGAGGGCTGTGTCAGATGATAGTGGGTGGCACGGTAAACCGGGTAAGAGAGTATAACCTAACAAGGAAGACTTCATGAAAAGGTACGCACACATACAACTTATTTTTTGATCTCTCTCAAGACACTAGATATTTTTATCCTCCATTGTTAACCTTGTGAACACCGATACTGACTCTCACGCCTGAGCTATCCCCCGACGATCGAAACCGTCAAGCTTGTGGTGTTGATCGTGTTTACTGTGCAGGATCAAGACGTCTTACGTAATTGGAACGTGACAAAGGATCTTGGCGTTAACAATTTCTCTTACTCAAGTCCATTCTTTTCGATTATTTTGCTAAAGACTTGTAAGTACTTATTCTTGTTTGATTCTGATGATCTCATGGACAAGAATCATAAACAAACTGCATCAGGTCTTGAGCTTGCAAATGAGTTGAAAAGCGAGCTCCATAATAGGAAGTTTTGACAACCCGAGTTTGAAGGGAATGAGAGAAGCAAAGTTTTGGTTACGGGTAGTTTGAGGAAGAATAGTGCAACATAGGAGTGTTGTAGAAGACATGAGCATAGCCCAAGCCACAAGGATATTAATCATCTACATCACAACCTATACTAGTAAATATTGAGATTATCTGATAAATATACAAAAACTCAATATTTTGTTTAAAATTTGTTAATACAACAGAATTACAAGGGAGTTCATGACAAGAATCAACTCGAACCCAAGATGAAGGAAAAGAGATTTGATTTGAGTAGTTGGATTCTTCATTCTTTATATAATAATCCAACTTAACATGAAAATAAAACAAAAAAACAAAAAATTAAGGGTAAGCCCAAAGTAATTCCTTCATATTTTGTCTGGTCACCCTCTTCATTCCGCGACTAAAACCCAGAAGAAAAATTCAAAGAAATAAGCAAAGCAATTTCAAATTTTCTACCAAACTACTTTATGCTGATCCAAGTGATTTTCAGCTGCGTTCAACAATTTCAAGCTTTTATACATAAATCTGGAAACTGCTTTTATATCAGGTTGGTAGGGGCACAGATAGAATCCTATGGGTCTCAATAGAATAATAAGCATAATTCAACACAATCGCCGGAATAAATTACATAATTCAACATAGCTTCAAACAACACAATTTTTTTTTTCGTTTTTGTTATTTTTTCTGATACCAACAAATAGCACCAGGAAGATCAAGAATACCCCACATGAAATTTGGAACAAAAATGTTCTGATAAATTCATAAAGAAACCAACACAGTTTGTGATAGAGACGTGCCTCTTGGCTACGGGATCACCTCCTCATACAATCAAAAGATTAAAATGATATCTTCTGCTCTAATGAAACCATGGCAAATAATGAGGCGAATGTTCTGTTCCATTCGGGAAGTGGAGAAAAGCAAGGTTAATGAACATCACTTCCTTTATTCACATGAATCAAATAGTTACTACATGAATGGAATGGAAAGGAAATACTAACCAGAACAGGAAAATCTCTTACAAGTAAAAAAATGTTATCTCCGACTCTTTTTTGGCCTTAGTCTCTTAAAAGCCATATACGTTACAGCAGCTGATAAAGAAAACCTGCATAATGTCAAGCTAATATCAGAGAAAAGCTATTGAGAGCATCACTACTTGAACATCCCATTTTTCAACTACATTTCTTGTCACAAACGGAATGAAAATTGTTCCATACAATTTTACCCAAAACATAAAACTTACCAAGTATAATACTAGTGCAGACTAACTGGGCTATTTTAAGTATGATCTATGTCAATATATAATTAATGTACTTAAAACTACCCTAACGATCCTCATATTGCCATTGCAAATGAACGGTACTACAATAAATATATTTTTGGGGAGAAAAACATTAAATGGGAAGAGTCTAAATAGTGCAATAGATGAACACATGGAAAGGGAGACTAAGGTAGAGATGGCGATAAGCTTCGCGCTCCATTCAAAATTATAGATGAAAAATGGATTCATGAACCTAAATTCATAATTCCTACCCTAACTTAGATGGAGCAGTATCGAATACAGTGTAAATAAACATACATTATAGCACAAGATAGCAAAAGTAGACTACAATCTACAAGTTTAAGTTTCTTAACGAGGAAAATAGGAAATACCTCTTCTAAGATGCTAAAGCAAAACCATAATGCACAACGATTGCAAAACAATTGAATATTTTATAAATAAATGGAAAATGATCTCAAAATTATCTTCTATTTTTAAAATAATAATAATAATAAAAGAAAAAAATGAAAAGAGAAAAAAAAAGACTTCAATAATTTTGTAATATGGTACCAATATTTTAAATATTAGGTTAAATACATTTATGAAAACCTTTTCAGAACGTATTTTAAAACTTGAGGGTTTAAGTGAAAAGAAAATACTCCCTTCGCCTCATAATTATTGAAACACGTTCGTTTTCAGGAAGTCCCACAAAATTTGCAACATTTCTATTTCGGGTACCTTTTGTGAAGTTATATAACTAATTTACCCATAGTCATGCCATTTTTATCAGTTGGATTCATGACTAAGATGAAAAATGGATTCATGAACCTAAATTCATAATTCCTACCCCAACTAAGATGGAGCAGTATCGGAATACAATGTAAATAAACATACAATATACCACAAGATAGCAAAAGTAGACTACAATCTACAAGTTTAAGTTTCTTAACGAGGAAAACAAGAAATACCTCCTCTAAGATGCTAAAGCAAAACCGTAATGCACAACGATTACAAAACAATTGAATATTTTATAAATAAATGGAAAATGCTCTCAAAATTATCTTCTATTTATAAAATAATAATAATAAAAGAAAAAAGGAAAAAAATGAAAGGAAAAAAAAAAGACTTGAATAGTTTTGTAATATGATACCAGTATTTTAAATATTAGGTTAAATACATTTATGAAAACCTTTTCAGAATGTATTTAAAAACACGAGGGTTGAAGTGAAAAGAAAATACTCCCTTCGTCTCATAATTATTGAAACATGTTCGTTTTTAGGAAGTCCCACAAAATTTGCAACATTTCTTTTTCGGGTACCTTTTATGAAGTTATATAACTAATTTACCCATAGTCTTGCCACTTTTATCATTTGAATATATAGTGGGTCCCTTCACTAACTAAAACTTATGTAGTTTATAATCTTGATACATTCTCCACCACTCATTTCATATGGGCCAATTAGGAAATCAAACAAAAGTTTAACATTTTCTTAAAAATTGTGCAAAAAGTTATGTTTCAATATTTATGGGACGGAGGAAGTATATACTTCGGACTTTGAGGAAAATAAATAAATTTATATTAAATAACTACTTAACCCTCCCTCTCTATTGATTATTTTCTTCTTCTATCTAATACTAACTCTTAGTAATCCAGTCTATTCTGAAATTTCTTAGCCCCCATTTGTATCTAATAGGAACAATTTGTTCTTTCCTCCATGTGTTTTTCATGCAAGGGAACTTGATCCTTTTCTAGTTTTCTTTGACTTACGCAAAGCTACCATGACTCCAAACTGGTATAGCTTGGTACTCTTCCTAATAATCAAGTTAAGCTCTTGATTGTTAATACAAAGGTTCACCTCTCTTTGCATCAGTTCTACCCTATACCAAGCTTGAAATCATCAGCCTGTATTGAGAGAGGCTTGGCATTAGGTTGTAAGACTTCATTGAAAATACTAGTCATTGCTCTTTTGAAATCCTTATAGGCTTTATCAAATGTTTCCGCAACAATTGCATTGGAAGCCTTTACCTTGAGAACATAATCATGTTCCCTTGTCAATTCCAAAAATACTCCTAAATTTTTGACTTAGGGCCAGGCCAGCTTGCCACACTATTTCCCAAGATTTGCTCATTTGCTCCAACGTCACATCTTTATCTATTCTGCCCTGCACCAGGTAGTCTGTTATGCCCTGCACTAGGCAGTAGATTCTAGAGTTATAAAACAAATACTTGCTCATTTTAACCGACAATAATGATGCTTGCTCAGCGCCAAATTATCAGTTTCATGAGGCGTTGAGTGGATAGGCTAGTAGTATTTTTCATTTAGAGGATTCTGAGGCAGAAGTTAAGGAAGCTCTATCCTCCATCCTTGTACTCCAGCTGAAGAAATATTAGGGGAAGGGTTTTGAGAGAGTATCAGTTGGCCTGCTTGAGAGTGATTAGTTGGAACTGGTATAGGAGAGGTGTCCCTTTGCTGTTCAATTGGTATGGTATGTTCAGTGGGGATGGATTCGGATGCTTTTGGCCCCTATTAATAGAGTTGGGCTGCAAAGGACTGGCCATATTACTTTGAGATATTGTCCCCACTGTTTGCATCTTTAAGGATGTCTTCCTTGGACAGTCAGACTGACTTGTTGAAGCCCTCGCAACATTTTCCTTAAGCTCTTGAAGTTCCTCTTGTCCATAATAGGAAATATGACTCTTCACTGTGTCCATTTTAAAGCAAGCACTTGGGTTGAAATATGTTTTAACAGCATTTTCAAGCCATAGAATCTTAATATTTAAGTTTGTTTGTCTCTGCAAGGAGCAGGTGTTGCAAACCACTCCTTCACTGCTTCTTGGTTAGGATTCATTATCGCAGAGTGATGTTGTTCCTTCATTGCTTTAGGAACAACTTGCTGCCCCTTGAGAGATTCAGCACTATCTTCATGTTTCCCGCAATGGAGTCCCTTTCATCATATAATGGAGAACCCTCATTCAATGATGATTCACAAATTTCTGCAAGTTGTGCAAAGCATAACTTCTTTGGCTTAATCTTTTGTAAAACACATCCTTGGCCCCGAGTCATATTCTCCTTCTTGTACACTAGTTCTTCAACATATACAGGGCTGCCTTTCCCATTTTTCTTTAAGTTGCGAGGAAGAGAGCCTTAATTTTGCCTTGAATTCAAGCCTTAAAGATGCTGCAGTTCCTCACCATGTGATGGAATGACTTACATAATTTGCTTCTTCATCATAGATAGCAGTTGCAATCATACAAAAATTCTTCCTCACAATCAGGTGTTGTAGCACTTCGTTGATAAATGAGTTCAACAATTGAAGCACTTTCACCAAATGGAGGGAGGCTGTCTATCATGTTGTAATTCTTCACAAGAGGCCCAATTAATCCCAACTAATCGCATCTTCTTCCTTGTAGGCTGGAAAAAATAGTTGAAAGCTCCTCAATTCCTGGCCACACTTAGCCCTATACCTTCTGTCACCATCCTCTTCATTATCGGACATGTACTCATTATATTGTGGTCTTTCTGGTTGTCTCTTTCCTTCTCAGCACGAATTGGGTCCCTAGAAAACCCCTTAGCACTTGAATATCCAGCTGGTATCTGCCTCTTTCCCAATGGTACCTAAATCGTGCTTCAATGCGGTAAGCGATATTAAATTCAGACCATTAATGGCAGTTTTTATGGTAGGAGTACAATTGGGGTAAATTTCTTCGAGTAAGAAATAAGTTTATCCTGAACACGGTACGCTTAACTTTCTAAAAAGACATATTTCAAATTAGTTGAAACTTGAGGTAGAGGTGAAACCGGTTGAGTTGTTTCTAAGTAGGAGTACAATTGGGGTAAATTTCTTCGAGTAAGAAATAAGTTTATCCTGAACACGGTACGCTTAACTTTCTAAAAAGACATATTTCAAATTAGTTGAAACTTGAGGTAGAGGTGAAACCGGTTGAGTTGTTTCTAAGCGTAGTGTCACAAGTACTTTTAACAAGACATGTCATCGCTTACTTGACGCACACAAGGCTCTCAATTGTCATCATGATTGCGAACGCATAAATGCAATCTTTGAAAATAGGTTTTTACCCCTGATCATAAGCAGTACTTGTTCAGTTTCAAAATTGAGTACAGAGAACTCGGACAGTTGCGGCTTATACTGAGGAATTCTTGCATCTACAAGTAAAATGTGACTTTCATGAATCGAAGGATCAACATGTGGCTAGGTACAAGAATAGACTTGATTGGTAGATTCAGGCAGCGTTGGAAATTCAATTTAAGTTAACAAGGCCTGGCAAGGCGAGGAGGTAGTCGAAGCTTAACCGCTTAAGAGATACAGTGCCCGCTTAGGCGTTCACAATCGATAAGTCATTTACAAGAGTATTTTATACATGCATTATTTTTTGATATATGCATCAAAAATAAAATCAAAGTAAATTATATGCAGTAAAGTTTATAATAAAGTGATTGACACTATTAAACGCACTTGTACAACATGTATTAATATGTTTTCTTATGTCCCAAAAAAATGCCATACACCATTTTTTTTTTGTTAAAAGAAAAATAGTTATTTTGTTAAGAAATGGAAAATTTTAAAAAGAAAACAAAAAAATCAAAACAAGAGAGGATTTTTAACATAGTTACCAAATTGGATTAGCGGTGTAAATCTCTATAGAACTTTTTAAAAAATAGAGAGAGAAAAAAAGAAATTTTATTTAATTAAAATAAAAGTTGATTTAAAAAAAAATCCAAATATAAACAGGATTTTCAATATAGTTAGCTAATTGAATTATGATTGTGAAATTTTATTTTATATAAAGGCAGAAAAAGAAACCTTAATAAGATAATTATTCCAACAGAATTTTAATTAAAACAATTATGATTTTGTTGATGGAAGTTGAATAAAATAGGGGTAACCTCTTCGTTAGTCCCCAAACTATAGTTGTTTTTCACGTTTAGTCCCCAAACTATTTTTTCCTCGTATTTCGTCCTGTGACTTTATTATTTCTATAATATTTGTTCAACCTTATAAAAATAGGGTAAATGAATGGTACTAAATAGGAAAAATAACTATACATTCAGTACAAAACAGAACAACATCCACAGTTTGGGAACTAAACGTGAAAAAGATATTATATTTTGGGGACTATCATGAAAGAAACATATAATTTGAGGCCAAAATATGCGGAAAAAATAGTTAGGGGACTAAATGTGAAAAATAGCTATAGTTTAGGGACTAATGAAGAGGTTATCTCAATAAAATAAAAGCCAAGAAATAAGGATTTTTAAGAGATGTATTGTATTCCCTCACCGCCTCTTTCTCTGTCTTTTCTCTCTCATGCTCTCTTAATCGTGACAGACAATCGATCAACAGAATAGTCACAACCAAAAAAAATTGGAAATGAAGACTGTCCTTGATAGGAAGAGGCAAATTAAAGCATCAGCAAGCCCACCTAAATTCTCTATTAGGGTGTTCACTTCGCATAGTCGATTAACCTTTTGGTGTTGTTCTCAGTTGTCTGATCCAACTCCAACACCTTTGCCATTAGGCATCCAAGGTATTGTCTAGGTGACCCAAGGTGACGACTACGTGACCAAAGCGCCTAGACAACCATGAATTTAGCATTATATATGGTAACGACTAGGGGACGCCTTGACAACCATGAATTTAACATTATATATGGTAGAAGAGACACTTCATCTAGTTTTGAAAGCAAAGAGGCTAAAAAAGTATAACAACAATAATTGACAACCAACCTAAAATCAATCTTATAGTGACATTCTCGGAATGCTTATGGTACCTATGAAAATAGAACCAATATTACCAATAGTGCTTGTGTGTAGTCTTCTTATGATACAAGTGATTCAAGTAATAAGAATGAGAACACTGGAGCAAAGCAAACTAAAGATGGAAATAATCGTTCAAAGAATTTTCACATTTTTATGTCAAGCCTTTTAGTAGTAAGTGCAACCATTTTGGGGAGTTTTGGCCACTGCTCTAATCAATGCACAAAACCTAAACCTCAAGGGAAAAATCGTGAAAAGTAGGCTACGCCATCTTAATCGGTTATGTTAGTTTCGCTGCTGTGTTAATGCTGCTGTGTTAACGCTGCTGTGGTAACGCCAAATAGCACTGACAGACGACAATAATATCAACCATTGCCAGTCACAACCATCACCAATCGAGCCAAACCACAAAACCCCATTCCCTACCATTTTGGTATCAGAGCCTATATATATAAGAGGCTTTGGAAGCCCCCGGAAATAAAAGAAAATTCTAGAAATTGTAAATATTTAATATTTTTTATAATATTGGTAATTATCTTATTATAATCCAAACTAGGTTAAGAAACTTCTTCAGGAGTATTATAAACAAGGATGTACTCTATTATTTGATACACAGTGAATTTTTAGAATTGATAGAGATTTGTGAGAATCACAATTCAAAGAAGCTGTTGAGTTGCTGAAATATTAGCGACTCAATTAGATCTTAAGTCACCGCTTCAATAACAAGACACATTGTAATTTCAAGCATTATCAATGCAAAGTCTTATAGGCGAAACTTCGCTCTAACGGGTAAAAATAACGACGAAGACATAATAGAGTAATAAAGGCGAAATAACGATGTAATAAAGCGAGTACTAATAATATTATCATGTTCACTATCCATGTCAAGTTGAGATTGTTGGTTTATCAAGTAGTTGTATTAAAAGGTTTTATGTGAAGTTAAACGCTAATAAGCTTAACGGATTCAAACCAATGTCTTAAGCCAGTGGAATAGTTAGTTGGTATTCTCTAGAAGGAAGCTCATTCTATGTGATGACATGTGATGGTAATTAGCCAAGAGAGTTGGCTCATGTTAGTTTTTGCTATTATAAGCCCTAGACGTCCTTTATATAGTGAGGTAGGAAAATGTTCTTAGAATGAAATATATGAATTCAAAAAGAATAGAGCATCAGTTTTGTAGCTTCTATCCCATATTCTCTTTTTATTGCTTCACCTTCTACCAGTTTTCTCCTATGTTCTGCCCTAATTCTTCCCCACTCTTCTCTAAATTTTGTGCAACTAGGATCTAATGACGTAGATCAGTTATATATTGTATTTCCTTTGTTTATAGCAGCCACATCATTGGGTCTGACCATATGAGTGCTGTAAAAAGTCAAATATCGGCAGTTGCAAGATACGTCGTGCTGTTGAAAGATGTTTATGTTATTTGTTCTGGGGAATGCCCCTTTGCCACTGTAATTGTTTGCCTTTTAAATAGAAATCAAATTTAGTAACAAAAAAATATATATTGTGCAACAACTCCTTGAGTTAGCTCAAGGATTAGTTGAACAATATATTGTATACCAAGAAAACTCTATCCTCAATCTCAAATCTCTCTTCCAAAACTCCAAATCTCTTCTCACTATATTGAATACCATATCATAAAGAACACACTATATTTTACTTCAGTACTAAGAAGGCAGAAAAGTACCATGTAAATGTATAGTTGAGATGGTCCTGTGGCATTACTGAACTTCGAATGAGTGTATTAGGGTCCTTTGGAAGAGGGTATGGGTTACTGGGATTGACACTTTCATTGATGTCTTCAATGTAGATGGTATTCTCTGGAAGTCCACAAGCACGAGCAATTGCAGGTACATCAACATAGAACCACTGGAAGGAACTTGGATCGTTAGCTGGAACAAAAATGCTAGGCTTCTCACTTCCACGTACAACTCCAACAATTTTTATAGGGATAATATCAGGAACCTGGGAATATATGTAATAGTTTGCAGGTAAATAATCTTATTTCATTCAGAACCATGTCTACACAATAACCAAGAAAATATGAAACAAAAAGAAAAGAAACAAAAGTAAACACAACTACAACCTGAGCAATATCAGGCTTCTTATATTCAAACCACCACCAAGAACTTCTGCTCTCTCCAATAGTGGGGGGTTCTACAGTTAAAGGTTGTTTATCATCTTCTGAAACTTTGGAAGACTTGTCTCTCCAACTTCGTGGAACCCAACCTCTATTTACTAGAATCGGTGACTGCACACTGAACATTTACAGTTTGAGTATATCCTTACGTATCTGGAAACTCTATACCATCAAAGAAGGAAAATAAAAAGAACAAAACAAATACAAATATACAATCTAGGAAAAGGGCATGAACTGGAAACTCATTATATACAAGGACTCGGCTACTCACTACCTTTGTATGATGTAAAAGCTTTAATGATAATCAATAAATACATATCTCAAACAACAATTGTTGAAATAAAGTAAACCAAAGAAATATATCACCCAACAATAAATTATTCCTTCAACCCACACCTCTAGTTGCAATTTCAATGTTTGATTTGATACAAATAGAATGCACTAATATGGATTTACTTGGATAAATTCCGAGGTGGACTGATACAATTGCCATCTTATGTGAAATGAATTTGAAAGAAACTAAATCTACAAATATTGTGGATATTCTCAACTAATTCATCATGATGCTAAACTTATGTCGTATAACCAGCACTCGAACATTATAAAGCTAACATATGTATAAAATCAATGGGCAGCCGAAGTGGGTCAAAACAGAAAATGCATGCTTCCTTTTATTATGGGATCGTGAAGCATCACAATGTGCTTCAACTATGTGGAGGTTCCATTTCGGAACTCCACAAGGATTTTTTATTTTTATGTTTTGGGTTTTCTTTTTTCTTTTTTTCTTTTTTTGTGCGGGGTGGAGGGGTGGGGAGGGGGAGAGTTCGTCTTCGATAAATAAGAAAGCAAAAGAAGTGGCATAATTTTTTTTTAGAAAGCAGAAGTTATTAACTAGAAAAGAGAATACACAACGGGTATGGCGGCGAGTTTTTGGAAGGAATACAAGCATGAAAGTAAGGAGAAAACTAATGAAGAACAGCTCACTAATCTGATGAACATCTTAAATAGCAACACTTCTAAAAGCTTCTATAGCAGCAGCCCACAACGACACCAGAAATGAACTTTGTCCGAAGGAAGAAGAGGAAGAGAGAAATAAATAACATTGAAAATTCTAGCATCTCTTTCTGTCCATATACTAAAAGCAGAAGTAGCATATAATCAAAAAATAATGGATAGAATACTATATAATTATGCTCCCCCTTGAGATTATAATAAAATGCTTGATGTGGTTCACTATGCAGTGTACACAACAGAGAATAGGAGCCACAGAATAAACCCCTATATAAAACAATCAAAGTCCTAATAAGGACAATGTGCCAATCCTACATAAATTACATAAAGCTATTTACCCGAATGTACAGATTACCAAAGCCCAAAGGATGCAAGGACGACCGTGTCCAATAACAATTGAAGGAGCAAGAGAGACCCATATGAATGTGGGAACTTCTTGTAGTCCATATGCAGTGTACTACTCTTTTTACTACCCCTTCTTTTTAATGAAAATAGGTGAGTATGCAACTAGTTCCATATGCCGTTCAAACAAAATGCATTTGAACTAGGAAGAACAGAAGAAGACGGTAAACAAATACTAAATTCTTCCTACTTTGACATAAATTAGCACATCAAGGTGATGTCATACACACAACTTTGCAGACACAAGTCTCTCACCAGGTGAAATAATGTTATAGTTAACAAGGACTACAAAGACCAAAATGACCACAAACTAATCAAAAGTCTATACCTGAATCTTTTCTTCAAAAAATAGAAAAGATATATAGGTTACATCTAGGGCTGTAAATGAAGTCCGAAATATCCGATATTTGCTCCAAAGAATTTGTATCCGTATTCACGCCAAAGCGGATATTATCCGTATCCATGTCGTCAAAGCGAATATTTTCCATATTCGTATACATCCAAGGCGGAAACAAATATTGCTAACTATATCCGTATCCGTTAATATTGCTAACTATATGTACATATATACATGTATAAATCTCACTTAAAATTGGTACACAATATATGAAAACATTAACATCAACTGATTACACATCTGTTATGGTTGTCTTATGATATACAATATAAAAAATATTACGTATGGATATTATGTCTAGTCTTATTATTTATTTGGTTGATTATACACCATATCTAATTATTAGTTGATTAAGTGAATATTTTTTTGGTTATTAATTTAACATTGTGCAATAATTAAAAAAAATGAAACTTTTAAAATTTTGTTTTGAACAGATGCGTATACGGAACGAATATTATCTATCTTATATTGAATAAAACGGATACGGATAATATCCATATTCGACTGTTATCCGTCAGATACGAATACGGAAATTTCATATTGCATATCCGTTGGATACGAATACGAATACGGATATTAATATTTATTTTCGAATATGGATACGGATATACTTGTATGCGCAAAATATCCATTTACAGCCCTAGTTACATCACACGTAGCCAATTGCACCATGGCACCATGCCCAAGTCAGACGTGGAAAGAACCGACAAATCATGTTACACAATCTAACACATGACTGACACTTCTGTTCGCATGTTCCTAGCTCAAAAACAAAATTTCATTTGGAGAATGTGCTTTTAGAAACTCTTTAGAATTGTTTACTAAACGCTTGCGATTGTACTTAGACTAAAGAAACTGCTTATCAAACTTTTTAAACAAAACAAGTTTTAATGTATAGCCTGGCCAAGAATGAGCATCAAAGTACAGATTAAATAAACCTAAAACAAGATGGCAAATAAAAAAAGGTGAAAGAACAAAAAACAACTATCATGCACAAGCCACGCCCAGAAGCAAGAGTTCTTTCTGCCACACTTACCTTTTAGGGTTGTTCGGGATTGACACAAGAGGTGTAATGATGTAGTAGCCATTTTCAGTCACTCCAGAAATGCTTCTAGAACGTGGGCCCACATAAATTGATTTATTCTCATCAAAAACTCCTTCGCACCCCACTCTCCTGAACTCCAGAGAATCAGAGGTTTGATTTGAAGGAGTAATGTTGTTGCAGTCAATGGGTTCAATTCCCAATTTATTCTTTCTACACTCCAGCATTATTATCTGCATAATGAATAAGCTTTGTTTACTTAAACTATAACCAATTCAATTCAGTCACACATGACATACATGTGTTTGCATGTACATTAACATAAATGAATACTGTTACCTTTATATCCTCAAATCCATACAAAATCATTACTCCTACACAAAAAGAGTCTCATTTGCAAAATTAATAAACTAGGTACATTTTTTGTTCTATGTTTAACCCTAAAGTTATTAACTGATTAGTTCAGTACTGATGGTAAGTTACTGAAATTGTGATGGTAAGGTAGAGGACATGGTGTCATTATACTACCATCAAAAGAAATGGAAATACAATCTATGCACCCTGAATCCCTTCTATGGAATAGATGTTTCTTATAGCTCGTACAACTGTCTTGCATATTCTTATAACTAGAGACAACCTATCCTTACAACTACAGACGGAGGCAGACACAGTGGGTTTCAAGACCCTGTTCAGATTTGGACAAGAAAAAAAGGATAAGGATTATACCATAATTTAGATTAGACTCGGCTCCAGTGAGAATCAGAGACTCAAAACAACTGATAGCCATTGTAGAAAACTAGTTAGATCTCCACTTTAATACTCCGTTCTACAAAAAGAGTCCCATTTTACAAATTTCAAGTATATATACTTCTTCCATGTTTATCCTTAAATATAATTAGTGTTTAGTTTAGTAATAGTGGCATAATAGTGTAATTGTGATATTAAATTTAAGGGCATTGTGTCATTTTATATTATCATCAACAAAAAGAGGACTTTTTGCAGAACACGTTTTTTTTTTACATTTAGTTTACTTAAAAATTAATTCATGTATAATATTGGGAACTTTTATTCTTGCGTACTTTATTAGAATTATTTACAACATTTTCAGTCTTTCCATTCAAAATGAGAATCTTATTCAACTTCTATATTATTAAAACATATTAAAGCTTTCCTAGGACACACTTACAAATACTTGTGTAAAATAAATGAATAATCAGTAATTAATTTAACTCTTAAAATTTAGCATTGGAAACTTATGAAAACAAAATAATATTGGAAAAACTCAACCTTAAAATGCATAATGTAGAATGAAACAGTCAAAGAGGACTCATTTTTTTAAAGGAAGCATATAATCTTAATTTGTGATTTTCTTCATTGAAAATTTTAAGTAGCATTAAACCCCCATCACGAAAAAATCACATGTGCCCCCCCCCCATATAATCTTAATTTATGATTTTCTTCATTGAAAATTTTAAGTAGCATTAAGCCCTCATCATGGAAAAAGATCATGTGCCCCCCTATCCCACTCAATCTGTCACTAATTATTTACAAGTCAATATGAACTTATTATTATGATTAGTTTTATTAAAAAAAAAAACAAAAATCTTGGCAATATTCAAGTGCCTAAAGGGCCAGCTATATCAGAGTCATAATGTTGGATTTAAACTCATATAGTCTCCCATTTCAAAAATGAGTAAGAACTAATAATAACGCACATTCAGAGAATAACAAGCTGGTCAAATTCAGTAACATAACACATACAAAGGGTAATACATTTCAAATAAAAATAAATATAATTAGTGTTTAGTTTAGTAATGGCGGCATAATAGTGTAATTGTGATATTAAATTTAAAGTCATTGTGCCGTTTTATACTATCATCAACAAAAAGAGGACTTTTTCCGCAACATGTTTTTTTTGTTTCATTTAGTTGACTTAAAAATTAATTCATGTATAATATTGGGGACTTTTATTCTTGCGTACTTTATTAGAATTCTTTACAACATTTTCAGTCTAACTTATGAAAACAAAATAATATTGGAAAAACTCAACCTTACAATGCATGATGTAGAATGAAACAGTCAAAGAGGACTCTCATTTTTTAAAGGAAGCATATAATCTTAATTTATGATTTTCTTCATTGAAAATTTAAGTAGCATTAAACCCCCATCACGACAAAAGATCATGTGGCCCCCCCCCCCCATATAATCTTAATTTGTGATTTTCTTCATTGAAAATTTTAAGTACTATTACGCCCTCATCATGGAAAAAGATCATGTACCCAACTCCTATCCCACTCAATCTGTCACTAATTATTTACAAGTCAATATGAACTTATCATTATGCTTAGTTTTATTAAAAACAAAAAAAAAATCTTGGCATCAGAGTCATTATGTTGGAGTTAAACTCATATAGCCTCCCATTTCAAAAATGAGTAAGAACTAATAATAAGACATTCAGAGAATAACAAGCTGGTCAAATTCAGTAACATAACACATACAAAGGGTAATACATTTCAAATAAAAATTGTTAAATACTCGGTTCAGTCAATAGACAAAGTCTATTCGTATAAATATATAATTACATAACTAAATACAGTCATACATACATACATGTGTATATATATAGGGTAGTGATCCGTAGCAAATGTTTGCTATAAGTACTATTCCAGCAAACTCATCTTACATTGTCCATTAATAGATCTAACGTCCCAAAATGCCAGCATTTTATTGCCTGCCTCTACCAAGAGTAGCGACGGTAAAAAAATTACTAGCGGCACGAGTAATTACAATTTGAGCCCCATTTTTAAATTAAATAAGGCCTTGCAGCTATTCTTTCTAGCGGCGTGCAAGAATTTAATTATTGGGATTTGTACAAAGTTAAGATGTGTTATCCTCTTTCAATTCTAATTCGTCAAAACAGAAAGCTCTGGAAAAAAAAAAGTACGGTCTCAATTTGACTGTCTCGCCATGGACGAACTCCTTTATAGAATTGACTTGCTGATTGGGATCGGTAGATATATGGAGTTCATGATTTAATTTTTTTGAATGGCGGACTTTAAGGATGATTGGGATTGCTGATTGAGATTGGTAGAATTGAGTTGTTGGTTACATAATTGAATGGCGGACTTGAAGGAAGTTGCTTTGGGGGTATTTGATGCACTCGCAAGACAACATTGTCAATAAAAATATAGGACAAATTATAAAAGCAGATCTTCACGATATTTGGTTGCAAATTTTGGATTTGAGTTGCATATTAGTCCTTGAGGGAGACGAAAATTAAAACGGAAAGGAATCGCGAAAAATGAGGCCTTATTGGCCTTTTTTTCACCAAAACTAACTGAATAATTAAATACTTACATGCCGCAAGAAAGAGTATCGGTATGGTCTTATTTAATTTGAAAGTGAGACTAATATTGTAATTACTTGAGCCGCTAGTAAGTTTTTTTACTGCCGCTACTCTTGGCAGTAGTGGCAGACAATAAAAAGCTGTCATTTTGGGTCGTTAGATTTATCAATAGTAAGATGCGTTTACTAGAATAGTATCCAAAGTAAACATTTGTTACGGATCCCTATGTCAGGCCCAGCTAGGATCCTGACCAGAAATAGAGATATAAACAGAGATAGATAGAGAGAATTAGATAGAATGTTGGGAGGAAGGATAGAAAACTCAGTAATTCTACCGAGTTCGTAAGAGAGATGAGAGAAAGAGAAAATAAGGAGAAAACTTAAACAAGCTTCTTTTCATTGCATTAACTCACTTAATTCATAATGCTTGCATAATAATTCTCAGATACAACTATTTATAGAGAGAATGCTGAAGAGTAACACTACTAACCTACACTACTTTTCTTATCCTTCACTCAAATATAACAAACTACCTCATGTACTCGCATGGTCACTCAAAATATACTACCTACTATAATATACTAAGTATTCCCTTGCTGCCCAAAATACCCTCTGCCTGACATTCCCTCCTCCTTGCATCCATGTCCTCATGGATATTACTGATTTTTTGCTTTCCAGTCTTGGTAGCTATCACCACCTTTCCAGTGTCGAAAACAAAACTTAGGAACTTACTTAGTGTTTAGTTAAATATTTCCATAGCAATTCTTTGAAAATTATGCCTTCTCATCTTTCCATAGCAAATCTTTCAACACCAACAACTTCATATTTTGATTTAGTGTAACTTCTCCATTGCAAAAGCTTGTCTCAATATTATCTTTAGCATGCCTTGAGTTCTTGAATTTCTTTTCCTTCAAATACAGCCACCATTGATACTTGCTGGTCTCTAGCTGACTTGTAATACTTTTTGTTTGATATACAACTATCACATTTCCAAAATGATCCAACCTTTCTTGAATT
The DNA here is from genome assembly GCA_016801055.1 of Panax notoginseng. Taxonomy (NCBI): domain Eukaryota; kingdom Viridiplantae; phylum Streptophyta; class Magnoliopsida; order Apiales; family Araliaceae; genus Panax; species Panax notoginseng. The sequence continues at coordinate 177,043,388 of CM029013.1, forward strand.
GCGAAGTAGGACAAACAACCCTTTATTATTTTTTTGTTGAGCATCAATGCACACGAATAAACAAATGTTAATTCAAAAGCAAGATTAATGATATTGGCAATTGCAGCCCAAACATAGATTGGTCCTATGATCATTTGATAGAACAACTGAAACCTCATTTCGACTATAGGGCCTAGCTGCTTGAGTGCAATCAGATTATTCATTAGGATTCAAACAACACCATGGTCAGTGGTGCTTAGAAATTTCACATAAAACCAATTTGTTGTCTCACTCCTCTGATTTGGGTTTGTTAGCTTTAGAGAATCTACAGGGAAGAAAGTTGAAATTATCTTTTGTGCCACAACTTAATTTTTCATAAAAATTTCTCTAGTAACTAAACTCTCAAACTGAAAGTCCTCAAAGAGTATTCTCATTTTGTCTGTCCAAGAAACAGGCTTAACAAACCACTCCCCTTTGATTATAGATAACTTGCCTCTAACATCAATTGTTCCCAGTAGTGTATGTTTACTTCTCTTGAAATTTAAATTGGCCTCAAATCTAAGATAACCTTGAACCTTGACTGCTTCTTGCCAAGTATCTTTCTTAGAAACTAGTACATTCAATGGCTGCAATTCTCCATTTGCTGCAGAAAATATTTGCCTCCTTTCTTAAAGTTTTTGTGCAACAATCATTGGTAAAACTTTATTGTCAAAACCATAATCAATGGTATTATCTTGGTTAACACTCTTGCAGACCTCTTCAACATTGAAGTAATCCTACTGAAGTAGCTGCCCATTTTCATCAGCCTAAAAGCATTGAAGGTGGATACCCAATATAGGCTTTTTGAGGTCTACAAAGGCAAGATTTGGATTGGTATTTGGGGTAGGAAATGAGGGGTCTGTTGTGTAGTTTGGTGAAAGTAATGTTGGTTGTGGAGGAGACGATATTTGGAGTTTGTTTCTGAAGTAAACTACAAGGTAGTGGGCTGGTGTATTGATTGAGGTATGGGTTGTTGATCATGGGGTCAAGTTGTTCATAGGATTTTACTTGCTTGTAGGTTTGGAACAATGCCCTGGGTTTAAGAAGCTTTCTCCTCCTTTTGGTCTCATTTTTAAGGCCCCCAATAAGTTGAGGAATCTCACAAATGATCAGCCCGCTTGGTTTCTCAAACTCATCAAAGATTGGGGTTCCTTCATATTGTGATGATTCATCATAGGTAGGTGGATCATTATAATATAGAGCTTCCTCACTCATACTCAACAAAATCATTGTATATAGGGGTTGTTCCATCAGTGATAGCAGTCTTCCACTCATTACTTGGAACATCATCAAATATTGGAATCTCCTTATCTTCATCGTACTCATCATATATAGGAGCTCCTTCATAATTTGTTTCTTCATATTTCTTGATCCAATTGCTAACATTATCACCTTCGGCGAATGATCACAAGCTTGTGATGCTTGAGTTCCTTTCCCTCATTTTCTTCAACAAAGTTTTTCCTCCTCCATTGGACATCATCTTCTTCATTTATTCTGAACCATAATTTCTCAGCATGACTTGGATTTCTAAAAAATCCGTTATCTTCTCTATGGCCCATGTAAACTGGCATCTTGCCCTTTTATCTCCAACAGAGTTAACAAAACACTTCTCATATTTTGAACCTTTCTGTTTCAGCAACTCATTCATACCAATAATCCCTTTTTTCATTAATAAGCTGCAACTTCTCATGGGTACGATTTCTATAACTCAAAAAATCTTGTTTAAGCATTTGGTTGAACACTTGGTATGCAGGTCCAACCATGTTTCTCAGAGTTTTAGAATGAAATGAATCACAGGACAATTATTATATTGAGTTTGAAAATTAATCCCAAGCAGTAGCAATACTACTTGAGTGAGAGTAAATGAGCTCGAGTGATTTTTAAGTAAGAAATGGATATCCTCTGTGAAACAAACTAAGTATCCAAGGCAAAGCAATATTTAAATTCAACTAGCGACAGCTTAGTTGAATTTTAAAGAGTAACTGAGCACACAAATGAAGCTATAGCACCAAAGGATCAAAACTAATATTAACACGAGTTAACAGAGTAATAACAAGCACTAATATTAGCACATAAGCAAAAATTGTTTTGTTTTTCAGAATTTTGAAATAATTGGAAGGCTCCATGATCGTAGACTGGAACAATTTATAAGACTCTACGATCGAAGACTAAAACAACTTAAGACTGCAATCGTAGACTGAAACAACTTGTAAGACTTTATGATTGAAACAACTTTTTAGACCCTATAACTGGAACAACTTGTTAGACTTTACGACTGGAACAACTTGTTAGACTCTAAAACTGAAACAACTTGTAAGACTCTACGATTGAAACAACTTTTAAGACTCTACGACTGAAATAACGTGTAAGACTCTACGATTGAAACAATTTGTAAGACTCTATGACTGAAACAACTTAATATTAATCACCTAACATAAACCAAAACAGATCAAACAAAACTAATTTCTAGAATCTAGAAAAATTTCACCGACAAAGAAGATCAAGCAAAATATAGATTGAAATGTGTGGTTGATGTTGTAAATGAGTTTTATGGAATGGGTTATCTGTATGTGATAGGAACGAGTGAGATGGAAGTGGTTAATACTTGAAACAAGTTGATTAACATTTGAATTTGTTGAGTTGCAGGTACGCTGGAAAACAGAGTCTCCGAGGCCTATTTTAGGCTGCTATGGGGTAGAGATCTGCATTTGTTGTCGACGGCTTTGCACCGGTTCTAAGTAGTGTTTGAAGGATGGAAGATGGTAGAAGAAATAGAATTCAAATAAAAGTGTATAGAAGCAGAAATCAAAGGTTGAAGATCGAGAAGAACAGATAATGTAGAGGAAGAAGATGATGAATATGGATCGAACCTAAGGCTCTGATACCAATTTATCAAGCCCATCTAGGATCCTAACCAGAAGTAGGGATAAAGAGAATTAGATAGAATTTTGGAAGGAAGAAGTATATAAAACTCACTAATTCCTGTTGGGTTCGTGAGAGAGGAGAGGGAGAAGAAAATAAGGAAAAAGCTTAAACAAGCTTGTTGTCATTTCATTAATTCACTTAATTTATAATGTTTGCAGAATAATTCTTAGATACAACTATTTATAAAGAATACTAAAAAGTAAAGCTACTAATCTACACTACTTTTCTTATCATTCACTCAAATATAACAAACTACCCCATATACTCACGTGGTCACTCAAAATGTACCTACTAGAATAGACTAAATTGCAAATCTAACCCTTCTATTTGTCATGTTTTTGCGAATGTTCCCTAAATTTATTTTTTAGCACAAGTCTCCCTCATAGATACATTAGTCATGCAAAACTATTCCTCCATCCTTTTCCGTTGATAATAAATCAATTTCTGTTAATTGAAATTGGAAAAAAAAAAAACTACCGTATTATTTTGTTACATAAACTAAGGTTATTATAGTGCTAACATGCATGTCATCGTGTTCCCAATGTGTCAATCGAATTATCCGCTCCATTTGCAACACTAATTTAAACCCTAATGACTAATTGTAACTTTAATTTCAGAAAATACGATTTGGTTGTGATGAATTTTATCCCTAATTTAGAACTCACAGTTTGATTAAGATGAATTCGAACCCTAATTTGAGACCGCTTAGCTCACATTTGTCATTTCTTGATCGTAACACTTTTGCAAAAACATAACCAATAGAAGGTTTAGATTTGCAATTTAGTCACTAGAATATACTAATTATATATATATATATATATATATATATATGTATAACTGGAAAAAAGAATAGTGAAGTTCTTAACCTTGTCTTCTCTTCTTAGAATCTGCCAAGTGCCAAGGCCGAAAGTTATAGCTCCAGGAACAAAAAGTAAAAATCTTGACCATCCTAACCCTCTCTGTTCCTCTGTTAAATATCAAAATGTTTAAATTAGGAATCAACCAGTCAATTTATACAGATATATACATACATATAGAAGGAAAAACCTTGAGATTCTGACGGAGAGGAGATAGCTGCAGCAGAAGTGGAGAATGTAGAGGAGGATTCAGGTGGTTGTGGGGCCCACTTCACGGAGAGGCTGAAGCCACCACGGCGGCGGAGGAGTAGTTGTGCTACTGTCTTGGAAACGAAAGCTGGTGTTGGTGCCATGGTGGGGATGACGTATATGACATTTGCTGCTGCTGCTGCTGCTGCTGCTGAACCTAAAAGACGATTGTAACGTCGATCTACTAGCTCCGTCCGGCTCCTCGGACACTATATGGACGGGTGTAATTTAATTTATCTTAAATTTTGGACCGCAGATAATTTAGTAGAGTAAACTGAAAATTCAAAATCACTTATATGAATTGTTCATTTAAATGATAAATGAGGGTGTAAACAAACGGTCTTTTTATTCTCTCGAGGAGTAAAAATATGTAGATTAAAATAGAGAGTTAAATAAAAATAAAAAAAATATTAGATAATAATTTGTTGATATATTTTTGAATAAAATATATTAGTATCCCCTGTATATAATTATAATAGTATTCACCACCACTCTAATTTTTTAAATAACAGTCAGTACCCCTTTAGTCTATAATATATAACATTCACTACTTCTAGTATGGTTGACTAACTAATATCTGGAAAAAAAATTAATTTAATGTCTAATATACCCTTCGAGTTATAATATTTAATATATCTACTAAATATAAATTTGTATATTATAATTTTTACTTAACTTAATCTAATTAATTAAATTATGAACTGGTGCAATCAATAACATAAATGTAAAAAAATAATAAATATTCATTTTATCAATCATGAAAATAAAGTCATACACTTTTTGCTAATTAAATTTCTCAAATATTAAAATTTACGTAATATACATTCAAATATATATATTTTTTTGTAATTAAAAGGTAAAAAATTTAATACCCATAAAAATTATAAATTATTGTCAAAAAATTATAATTATTTTTCCCAAATATTAAAATTTACGTAAAACAAACTTATTATTATAGAACAAATCTTATTATTCATATAAAAAAGTATTAAAAATTATATTAATCATTTTCTTAAATATTAAACTAAACATAAGTCACATTTATGCATAATTAGTTACAGTAAAAATGACAAATGTTGTTACTCATAAAGAGAAAAAATATATTAAAAGAAAAATCTTTTTACAAAATTTAGGTTAGGGTTGAGCAAGGAATTAAATTAGAACCGAAACTGCACCAAAAATCGCACAAACCGCACCAACGGTTCTGGCATATGTTGTGACAACCCCAAAAATAGGTCCATTCCATCCAACCTATTCTGAGTCGCCAAATACATGGTACAGAAAACAACTACAACTTTATTACAACAATTGTCGTGCAAAATACAACAACACATATGATGTGAGTTTGGATACAAATATATACCAAACGTGACTCATGTCCCAACCGTAGACAGCACCTCACAATGACACCTTACATAAAGGTATAGTCAAAAATTGTTCTAGAAATTAGAATCTTTGGGAAGTGCTCAAGAAAACCTTCGTACATGGGAGGTCATGCGTCTAGGTTATGATAGATATCATATGGCCACAGAATTATCCTTGGTTGACCCAATAGACCCCAAAGAAAAATGAGAAGATTACTGTCATATTCTTCCCAATGGTGAGTCTTCTCTTGACTTATCATTATCTCCACTGTCTTTAATCGTGAATTATACTTCAAACAAACACCAAGATTATATAGGAAGTGCTCGTATATATACTCTGCAAGTGGATGAGCACAATCCTGACTTATGATGACACGAGGTTGTATGTCATTAGACATCTGGTATGATAGTGGCTAAACACCCTTCCAACGTTGGGTTCGCTTCACCCTAGATGATTCACCAAATATAACTACTAAATGATGACCACCATTCTATTCCCCTGTTACCCCCGCTCGACCCAGCTACACTCTTATTACCTGAAAGGAATTGTGAAACAGAAGGGTGAGCACAACTAGCCCAGTAAAGAATATTATGACTAAAGATAAATAAATTATCAATAGCCTTCTACAGTAATAAATCAGAGATTTAGAACATATGGTAGATGATAAAAAAATTCAACCATAGTTGCAGCGGAACGAGCAATCCATTAGAAGAGTCAAATAGACCATAAAGTCTATTATCTTCTCCATGTTAAAAATCCACCAACAATAATTTATCCCTGTAACATCAATCAACAGTTCTGGTCCACAATCATATGAATAACTCATAATCATAATTGTGATTCTAAATTCCTCTTCGCACCCAGGACGAAGATAATTTTTATCACATGTCTTTACCTGAAACATCAAAGATCATGGTTATACCAAATCACAGTTCCTGTTCATAATCATACTAATAATTTCATCTTTGCACTACGGGCCAAAGATATTCGTCAACAGTTCATCTTTGCACTACTGGCCAAAGATATTCAACAACAGTTCATCTTTGCACTACAGGCCAAAGATATTCGTCAACAGTTCATCTTTGCACTACTGCCCAAAAATATTCAACAACAGTTCATCTTTGTACTACAGGCCAAAGATATTTAATCAACAGATCATCTTTGCACTACAGGCCAAAGATATTCCTCAACAGTTCATATTTGCATTACAGGCCAAATATATTCATCAACAGTTCATATTTACACTATAGACCAAATATATTCATCAACAGTTCATATTTGCACTACAAGCCAAATATATTCATCAACAGTTCATATTTACACTACAGGCCAAATATATTCATCAACAGTTCATATTTGCACTACAGGCCAAATAAATTAATATCTCAAAGAAATATATAATCATTTCAGAATTTATATAAACAATAATTATAATCATGTTGATCATTTCACATTTGCACTTAAGCTAAAGATATTCAATTATAAATTCAATGGTCATGATCATACCAGTCAACAATTCAATTTTGCACTACTGGCCAAAGAGAACTCATAATCATGATCGTACCAAAAATCTACACATCTTTACACTCAAATCAAAGAGAAATATCATCATTAGGGTTATAAAAAATGTTATATATGAATATGATCAACTTATAATTTTAATCTCAAGAGTAATATTCATAAATCAACTATAATTTGGTTAGAAAAAGAAACCAATTTTGTCATAAATAGTAACTCGTGAATAGTAATTTCGTGAATAGTAACTCATGAATAGTAACTCGTGAATAGTAATTCATGAATAGTAACTTGTGAATAGTAACTCCGACTCAAAAAGTAGAAATTCCACAATAAAATACATACCAATATTTCGGTATAATGATATTGAAAGAATAACATTTCTTAAACTTATAAATAATTTATTTTAATTGTTTACACTTTACTAAATAATACATTTAATCATTCTAAAATGTCAAACTCATAAGATTTTATCACCAATAACCAAAATCCTCATCAAAAATCTGCATATACCTCATATATGATTCTCAAGCCTTAAAATCATATTTTCTATTTTTCTTACTTCACATAACATATTTAATTCATTTACTCATAACTAGACCATTTTTATGAAAAATATCAAATCAGTTCCAAAAATATTTCTTTTCTGGGATTTAGCATAATATAATCCCATATTAAACATATATTTTTCTCAAAATTTTTAAAATTTATTTACTATTTTTTATATGGCCAAAACCTCCGAATATTTAGACATTTATCATAAATTGTACTTTTATCCAAAAGTTCTGAAATTCACAGAGTATACTGATATTATATAGATGTACTCCCAATAAAAATTTCATCAATTTTAGAGTTAACCACAAGGAATTATAAGCGGTTACTTTTAAAATAGTCTTTTCTCATAAAATCCATAACTCTTAATCTATACATCCAAAAATCACCATTTTTGGATACAATAAAGAAAACTCATCAAAATATCATTTCAAATTTTTCCAAAATTTTTGAAAATCAGAAAAATTACGAAACTGAAAATCATAACAACCCTTAAAATCCCTTAATATCCCTTACCTCAAAAGTGCAGTATTTCTGACTGGAATGCAAAGCCGAAGGAAACTTGCACTGAATAGCAACTCTCAAAGTATCTAAATACTTACAAAATATGCTTCATAATATAGAGAGAGAAAGAGAGAAAGCTTATGTTTCTAGTGTGTTTTTCAATTCTAACTTAGCCCTCTATTTATAGGAAAATGTTAGCACGCCGAAGCAGACTTAACCTGCAACCTGATGGCTTTACCTGCTACTATTCCCACCCACCACATTTGAATAAAAATCTCAGCACATTTCTTCACCAACCAAGAGTGGGGCCCACCAATTCTAGAATTTTTTACCAAAATGATAAATTCTGAAACTTCAACAATTTCTGAACCAGTCATCTCGTAAAATTCATAATAAATCATACGTTCATTTTTAACGGTTCAAAATTTGTGGACATATACTCAACTTATATATGTATAACATATCCAAAAATTACCACGATCCAACGGTCGGATTAAAAATTATAACTCCCGTAAAATATCTCAAAAACCCTAATTTGATTTTTAATACCTCCATTCCGACAAAAATACTGATAAAATACGTCAACATTAATTTCTTCATTTATAACAACATAAATAAATCTATCATTTATATCCACATCAAATAAATATTTCATTATCATATAAATTAATAATTAATTATTCACAAATAATATTACAGAATCACAATAATGACAACCAGGCAGTTCCCAGGAAAGAAGGGGCTTTCCAATAAGGATTTCTCCTTATTGGCGCGCAATTAGATGACCAAATCTCTCCTTAGATAGAACTTTCTAGACATTGCCAATAATGCTATCTAATAATATTATTCAAATAATATGAATTATTGATCTGATAATGGAGATGATGTGCAACAACAATTATTAAAACAACAATAATATAAAATATCAACGCAGCAATTATTGAATCAATAAAATAAAATATTGAACAGTAATTACTGTGACAATTATTCAGTAGTGCCTTCTTACATAAGAATCAATAATTTCAAAAATACTGTGCAATACCGTGTGCTACTGTGCAATAACGCGTATTACTGTATTTTAACCACCGGGTATTCCAACAGTGTTAACGGTAACAAATACGCCGTTAATTATAAAAACTCAATTTTTATCGTTATCTTCATCCGACCGTTTTCCGTTATGGGGCCCACAAATAGCTGCGCCGTCGTACGAATATTCCCCGACAGAAAGAATATTCTACGACCAAACGAATATTCCCCGACAGAAAGAATATTTCACGACTATACGAATATTCACCGACCAAAAATAAATATTTTATAACCACTTGCTTATTTTGAAAAATTTTCACATTTCACCCATAACTTTAAACTTTTATCAATTTAACCATTTACTGAATAGTAATTATAAGAAAAATTGAATACCTTTATTTCATAAAATTCGGGGTCTTACATATGTGGCAATTTTAAATGGGTTAAAAAACCATATTTACGGTTCCGGTTTGGTGTCTAGTCAAAATCGCACGCATAAAATCAAAACCGCACCATGTTTGTAGAGAAGCCTATAATGTTTCTGACTTTTTGTATTATGATTGTAATATTACTGTAATATGATCTTTGTTAACAATATATTGTAATATGATTGAGCTATTTTTAGTAACAATATGTTGTAATATGGTAGAGTATCCTGTAAATTATAAAATCATATTGTTACAAAGAATATTATATCATATTGTTACTAAGAGTAGAGTAGTAAATATTGTATTTAGTTTTTGTTTACTCTACAATATTCTACTCTAATAATTTACACCATATTACTCTATTATATTTAACTTTTGTTTAGACAAAATATTATAAGTAAGGTTGTGTGTGTTATCAAAGTGATATTTAATATTGTGTGATGCTAAATTATTAATTTAAATTGCATACAATTTTGTTATTTGAATTGGTTTTGGAATCGAAACGGCACTAAATGAAACCGCACCGCACGGTTCAAAACTGCACCGCACAAATCACAAGCAATTTTATATGCGATTTTGAATTTATCAAACCGTACTAAGCGATTTCGTGAGCAATTTGGGCTTCAAATTGCACCAAACCGCACCATGCTCACCCCTATTATAAGTAGTAATAAATATTATTATATTTTTTTATTTAACATTACGCAAAAATAACATCAACTGTATACTAAAAAATGTAATCAAAATCATAAACATCCCAAAATTTAACATATACTCTAACAAAATTTTACATATAAAAATCATAATATGAAACTAAAAATTCAAACAATAATTTTTGTCGTTAAACGCCAAAAACTAAACTATCAACATACTCAATCACTTTAATTAAAACAACTCCATTAATAATTTAATTTAAATTTTTTAATATTTGTATCACTTGTCCAAATCTATGTGCTAATTAAACTAAATTAATTTTTTTACAAGTTACAACAATTTGAATGAGATAGTCTTAAATACAAATAAAACTATAATTAAAATATATTATATTAAAAAGGATAATTAAAGTGTGTGTGTGTATATATATATATATATATATATATATATATATATATATATATATATATATGTTTATGAATTCAAATTTAATAACATACAAGAGAAAATATGTAACTTTATCTATTTATTCAATTCAAAAAATTTACAAGGGTAGTAGCTGTTATTTAAAAAATTAGAGTAGAGATAAGTGTTATTATGATTATCTAGAGGGAATGTGATTGTATTTTACTTAATATTTTTTAAAGATGGGGATATGTTGTAAATGCTCTAAACGGTTTTGACTTATGAATTGTGAAGGAACAATAGTCCCCTGCGGTAGGATGAATACAAAAGTTTTTTTTGGTATCACAATAGCAAAGGTAGAGATTGCAGGGATTGAATAATAATAGTAACTGGTTCAATTCCCGTGCAAGCGGATGGACATTTAATTTTATAAGAATTTAATTAATAAGATAATTGTGAATAGATGATAATAATGTTATCGCTTAATATGTATATTATTTTTTATTATAACCTATTTAATAATGTTAACGCCAAGATCTTTCGCCACGCCCCAATCACGTAAGACGTCCTGATCCTGTACAGTAAAACACAGTCAACACCAAAAGCTTGACGGCTGGACCGTCGGGGGATAGCTCAGGCGTGAGAGTCGGTACAGGCCGTTCAAGGTTTAACAATGGAGGATAAAATATCTAGTGTATCTAGAGAGATAAAAATTGTCTCTGTGTGTGTATGCGTACCTTTTTCTTGAAGACTTCCTTGCCAGGTTATACTCTCTTGCCCGGTTTTTCGTGCCACCAACTCCTGTCTGACACAACCCCCTACTTCTCCCTGATCCCAACCGGATGCATGTAGGCTATCACCTTTTTCTTTCACTATACATACCGCCGGCCGGATATAATTCCATCCACATTAATGATCTGCAGACTTTTGGTCAATAGCCTTCCTTTTTCATCATTACAAGTCAAAGACTTAGATATTAAAAGATCTAATGGATCAACCCATTGACCCGATCTAATATTAAAGGGATATAATGTAAGGAACAAGCCCAATAACTTTAAGACCCAATAGTTGGGACCCAATAGACTAGTTAAATAAATAAGCCCAATCCGTGAGGTCCCATAGGAGAAATATCATGACCCAACATTGCCCCCTAGCTTTCTATTAAATAAGATATTTAATGGAAAACTATAAGTGGTTCGTGATTTTACCGGGTTTGATAGGATTAGAATAAGCCTAAGGCGAGACTTACTAAAGCCCAAATGGAAATAAGTTAAAATCATGAGGCAATTTAAAAGCTGGAAATTCAATTGGAGGGCCCAACCCACTAAATGTTTAAAACTCAATCCGGACGCAACCTTTCAAATTCGTGATCATGATTATCAATTTAATGTGCCGCCCTCGACTACTGTGTAACCGCCAGTATAAAAGGTAAACTTTACCAAATTTGACAGTTTTACCTGCCAATTTGAATTTCGGACCTTTGAGCTCTTTTCTTCCTTCTATAGCTTTCTTCACCTTCTATACAAAATACAATCAATGGCAACCCCTAGCACTAGTCAAAATTCTCCAATTCGGGCGACTCCTATTACGGCCATTCCACCAAACCCAAACTCCGGCAAAGAAGCTTCATCCTCCCATCCGACAACTGCAACTTCTAGTAAGGATCCGGTAATGAAGCCCCTTTCCAACCCTTCTGCATTCTATAGGAGCAAGGAATGATATGCACATACCAATATTCCGTCGACAATCACAGAGATTGATCTGAAGATGATTCGAACTCGCTGTCATATTCCGGATATCCATCTGGTGAGAGCTCCCCGATCTGAAGAGCGAATGTACCAACGTCCTGAAGGATGGACGGCTGTTCGGGTGACCATCTTAGAGAAGGGAGTTCGGTTCCCTCTTCATGCTTTCATAGTGACCCTCTTAGGGTTTTTGGGTGTTGGGTTCGCCCAATTGGTGCCGAATTCTTATATTCATATCCTAGCGTTCATCGCTTTCTGTCATGAGTTAGGTATAGAGCCTACACTCGACTTCTTCTTCAGAGTATACAAGATCGGCCAATCCAAAGAAAAAGGATTCAAGGCCATAAACAAACATTCCTCGAAGACAGGAGAGAAATTCGAGAGACGTTTGTTGGTTAACACCCCTTCTAGTAATAGGGGATGACATGAAAAATGGTTTTACGTCAAGGGACCTGAAATTTCCTCCTTACCGAATTGGGCCACTGATGAGAAGATTTCTGCCGATTTTGGAGACATTTCCGAAGAACGCGAGGCCGAAATGATAGAATTGTTTGACAACTTCCCGAAGGAAGAATGGAAATACGGACTTCTTTCCAAGCAAGCGTGGTTGTACGACCACAAATGTAAGTATGGATTTACTTTATCAATATTTTAAAAATTGATATGGTATGAATTTTGATGCAAACTGTTAATCTTCTGTAGTAACTTTGATCAAACCATCATCTTCGGAGGTGAAGGATTTGGAGGATTTTCTAGCTGGGAAGTTCGTAGAAGTTACTGCCGAATCCTCCCAACAGGAAATCCCACCAGAAGACAACGTGGCTGAGAAATCTGCAGAGGTCATTGCTGGACCTTCACAACCGGAAGCCTCTTCCAAACTCAAACCAGCTGCTGAGACACCAACTGCCGAACCTCAAACCCATATACCCGAAGATGACGAACCCATTTTCCCGGAAGAAGTCCTCCGTCCTCGCCGAAAGAAAAGAGCCATCCGAAGACCTCGCCCAATTTTCGTCTTATCAGACTCCGAAGCCTTTTCTGAAACTGAACCAACTGTCAAACCAACACCCCCAACTATTGATCCGATACCATCAACTGCTGACCCAACGCCACCAGTTGTCGACCCAACACCACCAGTCGTCTACCCGACTCCACCAATTGTCAACCCAACACTACCAGCCCGAAAAAGTTTATTAGATCTACCTGCAGATGATCGAAGGCAACTTATTCGGATGAAAAAGTTGAGAACCAAAGTTACCCCCTTAACCTCCAAGGAGCTTAGGGTACCTTCTTCAAACATTCATCCCCCCACAGTCCCTGTGGAGACTCGAACTGTAGATGGAGAAGAGCAAACTGAACCTGCTGCAGCACCATCTCGAAAGAGAAAACAACCATCTGACAGTCACCCAAGCTCAACACCTGTACTTCTACCAGTTCGAGACCCTACTCCAGCTCAATCTTCTTCCACCGAAAATATCTACACGGATCCTTCTCCCATTCGTGACCAGCCTATGCCTTTCCCCCCAAGGCCTTCATCACAAAATTTCCATGATGAGGCTACGGGAATGCCGACCTTGTGGCCCCGATACAACGTAAATTTTCTTTTCCGGCTCTTCGATGCCTTCGTTCAGGAGACTGACGATCACCGATTCGATAACCATACGAACGAAAATTTTCTTGATGAAGGCATACGTTATTTAGCGAAGGTAAGTGATAGTTCTCTTGGTTAACCACTTCTTTTCTTGCTTAAGTATTCGAAATTGACTGGATACTGTTGAATATGTGCAGGCGAATGCAGTCTTCGGGCATTTAAGTCCCAGACACATAAATGCTGAATCCGATGAGGAAACCATGCGAAGGGAGATCAACACGTTGAAAGCTACGCTGGCTCGGGAAAGAGATGAACACGAAGCCGTTCTTCATGCCAATGAGAGTCTTAAGAGGGAATTGTCCCAAAATAAAGATGATCTGAGGGAAACCCATGATGTGCTGGTCTCGGTCAGATAAGAATTGAAGACGATAAAAGTCAGTGAACAAAAATTGGCTATTTACAGAGACCGAATCCCTGAAGACTACCAATGAGGGGCTTGATGCAGCTAATCAAAACTTGTCAACACAACTCGGAAAAGTTCAGACGAAGGCTCGGGATGATAGAAAAACACATAGGGCAAAACGCTGTAAACTTAGTAACAAGATCAAAGTGCTTAAAGAAAGAGATACTCCTTTGACCGAAGAATTGCGTAAACAGATACATGCAGACTACCGTGCATCCGACGAGCTTGGCGCAAAAATTCTGAAGATATACTACGAAGGATACGAAGATTGCCGAGGTCGGGGCAAAGAGAAGTTGGCTGCAGCTCAATTGGATTCAACCCTTCTCGACTCTGAGAATGAAGGGGCAGCCTGAGTCTGATGTTACTTCGTTTTAGTCTTTTAGGATTTCTGTCTTTTGTTATTTATCGGATTTAAAAATTTTGTTTGTAAAGGAATATTTAAGTGAACTTGTTAATGAAATTTCAATTTCCTTTATCACGGCTTCTGTTTACTGCGTTTCTTGTCAATAATTCGCCATGAATGATCTTGAATAGGCCTAACTTAGACTGTGAATCAGATAAGGCATATAATAGTTAAGTTGAGAAATGAAATGAACTGAATCCAATGAGCTGAACTGAATGAACTGAACTTAACACTTGAACAAAATAAAGTAATGTATACTTATCGTTTCCGAAGTGCATCATGTGTGAGGTGAATTCGGCTGATCCTCCTTGCACCATCAAGATCTTGTTTACCATTCGGGGTAGAACAATTTTATAAGGGCCATTGAATTTGTTTACCACTCGGGGTAGAACAAATTCATAAGGACACTCCTGCTAATAAGGCTGCCATCGAATGGCCAGCGAGTCCAACCATACCTCCTTACTTCGATGCCCATTGATTTACCACTCGGGGTAAAAATAATATAAAAAGGACCATAGGATTTGTCTACCACACGGGGTAACAAATAAATAGGCTGCCATCGAATGGCCAGCGAGTCCGACCATACTTCCTTACTTCGGTGCCCATTGATTTACCACTCGGGGTAAAAATAATATAAAAAGGACCATAAGATTTGTCTACCACACGGGATAACAAATAAATAGGCTGCCATCGAATGGCCAGCGAGTCCGACCATACCTCCTTACTTCGGTGCCCATTTATTTACCACTCGGGATAAAAACAATATAAAAAGGATCATAGAATTTGCCTACCACACGGGGTAACAAATAAATAGGCTGCCATCGAATGGCCAGCGAGTCCGACCATACCTCCTTACACCATTGTGAACTTAGGACAAGTAAGAAGAAGATCAGTTGTGAAAAAGTGACTTTTTATTGATGGTGAACAATCGTGTACAGACTTCCGGTAAACTGACTCGATCTCTACTGGAAATATTTCCGAAGCCTGCCCGCATGCCAGGTGTTCTTAATCTCTGATCCATCTAATGCTTTTAACCGATAAGTCCCGGGCTTTGTTACTTCGATCACTTCATACGGCCCTTCCCAGTTCGACATCAGCTTTCCCGTGTTTTGAGGCGTAGATGCTTCGGCTTCTCTGAGAATGAAGTCCCCTACTTCAAACCTGCGAAGCTTGACCCCTTTATTGTAATGCTTAGCTACTCTTCGTTGATAGGTTGCCAGTCTGAGCAAAGCTACCTCTCTGATTTCTTCTAACAGATCCAAGTTGGCCTTCAGTCCTTCGTCGTTGTAGATCTCTTTGAATTGACTGACCCGAAGACTTGGAGATCCAATTTCGACTGGGACTAGGGCATCGGTACTATAGGCCAATCGAAAAGGTGAATCCCCTGTGGTGGTCCTCGGTGTAGTCCGGTAGGCCCATAGCACACTGAGCAGCTCCTCTGGCCATCTTTCTTTAGCTTCGTTCAGTCTGCGCTTGATCCCGTTCAACAGTGTTCTGTTTGTCACCTCAACTTGCCCATTCGACTGAGGATGAGCCACTGAAGTCTTTCTGTGCTGAACCCCCAACTCTTTCAGAAATCCTTCAAATTTCGATCCCACGAACTGGCGTCCGTTGTCCGATATCACCACTTTGGGAATCTCGAAGCGAAACACTACGGATTCTTTCATGAACTTTAAACACTCTTGTTCCGTTATCAACCGAAGCGGCTTCGCCTCTACCCACTTGGTCATGTAATCGATAGCAACTATAACGAAACTGACCTGCCCTTTAGCTTTCGGCAACGGACCCAATATATCTACCCCCCAGACAACAAAGGGTATAGGAGATAATATCGAGTATAGCTCTTCTGGTGGCTGATGTAGGATCGGGCTGTTAAGCTGACATTTCTCACACTTATTCACGTACTCTGTAGCTTCCTTGAAGATCGTTGGCCAGTAGTACTCCTGTCAAAGAACTTTGTATACCAGTAACTTAGCAGCCATGTGATCGCCGCAGATGCCTTCATGAACCTCCCGAAGGGCATACTCAGCTTCAGACGGAACCAGACACTTCAATAATGGTGACGAAAATGCCCTTCGATAAAGATCCCCATCAATAAGGACGAAGTTTGCACTCTTGTATTTGATCTTTTTGGCCATCATTTGATCCGAAGGAAGGACGCCATCAGCCAGATATTCAATGTAGGGGGTCATCTAACAATTGGTCCGCTCGATACACATTACTGCTTCGTGCTGGATGCTCGGCTGCTGCAAAACTTCTAAGTAAACTGACCCATTGAAAACAACAGCATCCGTAGTGGCCAATTTTGACAACGCATCAGCAATGGAATTGTCATTACGTTCTATGCTCTGAAACTCATAAGAGATGAAATACTGAAGCCGGTTCTTCAACTCTGCCAAATACTTGATCATCCTCGTCCCACGAGCTTCGTAATCTCCCGATAGTTGTTTGACGACCAGTTGAGAGTCACTGTAAATGATCAGCTTCTGAACTTCTAAACTCTTTGCAAGTCGAACTCCTGCCAATACTGCTTCATACTCTGCCTCGTTGTTTGTTGCTCTGAACCCAAACCTGATGGCCTGCTGTACCTTGAATCCCTCTGGACTTGTCAAAATAATCCATGCACCGCTGACATCCGCAGTAGAAGAGCCATCTGCATACAGCGTTCAAGAATTCTGACTATGCTAAAGAACTGTAACTACTCAATCGGATGTCTCAGTTTCTGGCGGTTCAGCATCTGTTTCGGAAAACGAACATTCCACCATGAAATCGACTAAGGCTTGACCTTTGATAGCAGTTCGGGGATGATAATCAATAAAAAATTGGGATAATTCCATAGTCCATGCTGCTAACCTCCCCGAGACTTTTGGTTTGCTCATCACCTTCTTCAGTGGTTGATCCGTGTAGATAACTAGGTGTCGACCTTAAAAATATTGTCGAAGCTTTCGACTGGCAATTATTAAAGCAAAGGCAAATTTTTTAATATTCGAATACCTGGTTTCAGCATCTCTTAGGACGTGACTGACATAATAAACCGGACGCTGCTTTCCACTGACTTCCCGAACCAGTACTGCTCCAATCGCCAACGAGCTAGCTGCCAGATATAAGTACAAGGTCTCAGCCGGAGTCGGTTTCATCAATAAAGGAGCCAAAGACAGATATGTCTTTATGCCTTGGAAGGCATCTTCACACTCCAAAGTCCATTGGAATGTCTTCGCATTTTTCGGCCCCTTCAATGTGTCGAAGAATGGCAAACATCTCTCTGCAGATTTGGACATGAACCTCCTCAAAGCTGCAATCCTGCCCGTCAGACGTTGGACGTCTTTGAATGACTGAGGAGTCTTCATGTCAAGAATGGCCTGGAATTTCTCCGAATTGGCCTCGATGCCCCTCTGACTGACCAGATATCCCAGAAACTTTCCTGCACCGAGGCCGAAGGTGCATTTTGCCTGATTGAGTCTCAACTGGTGATGACAGATAGTCTGAAAGCATTCCTCCAGGTCATCCAAGTGCTTCTGAACCTGCATGCTTTTCACGATCATATCATCCACGTACACCTCCATGATCTTCCCCAGCTGCCTCTAGAAGATGAAATTCATCATTCTCTGATAGGTAGCTCCAACATTTATCAGGCCGAAGGTCATATTCTTATAGGCGTACACCGAATGGTGTGTGATGAATGCTGTCTTTGGAACGTCCTCCTTGCACATAGAAATTTGATGGTAACTTGAAAAAGCATCCATAAAGCTTAGTAGTGCATATCCCGAAGTTGCATCAATAAGTTGGTTAATATGAGGTAGAGGATAAAAGTCCTTCGGGCAAGCTTTATTCAGGTCGGTGTAGTCGATGCAAACTCGCCATTTCTCATTCTGCTTTTGCACCAATACTACATTGGCCATCCACTGTGTGTAGTCGATCTCAAAGATAAAATCAGCAGCTATCAGCTTGGCAATTTCCTCGTCAATGATCCTCTGATGTTCAGGTGCAAAGATCCGTCTTTTTTGCCGAACAGGCTTCTTCAATGGATCCACCTCCAGTCTGTGTTCAGCAATCTTCCGGCTAATCCCCGGCATGTCCTGCGGCTCCCATGCAAAAATGTCCGCATAGCAGCGAAGGAGTTCCATAAGGTTTGTCCGAAGAGGCTCTGGTAGACCCGAACCAATCTTCACTGTTTTATCTGCCTTTCCGAGAACTAGCTCGATCTCTTCCGTCTCTCCTGCAGGAATTACCAATGGCTCCGAGCTGCTTTCAGTGAAGGGCTCGATCTCAATTGCCATGGTTTGTTTCTGTTTGCTGACTCCTACTCTGGAGGAAATAACAGCATTCCGATAACAGCGTCGGGCTAGATCTAAGTCCCTTACCACCTCTCCAACTCCGTATGTTGTGGGGAACTTGATTTTGAAGTGAGGGATGGAGGTCACAGCTTGGAGAGCCGTCAATGTAGGCCTTCCCAATATGGCGTTGTAAGCCGAATCTACATGCACAACATAAAATTTGTATGTTATTTCTACCTGTTGAGGAAATGTGCCGAAGACTAGGGGTGTTCAAAAAATTCAGTTTTTTACCGAATTGGTTGAAACCGGTACCGGTGGTACCAGTTTTTTTTGGTTTCGGTTTTTTTGGTACCAGTTTTTCGGTTTTTTATACTTTTTGGTACCGGTAATGAAAATTTTAAATTCGGTAAATACCGAAAAACCGAAAAAAAACTGAAAGTTAAAAAGTTGAATTTATTTATGCAGTTTTCTATATTCCATGCCATACATTGAACTTGGGTAAAGTTAAAACATATTGACTTTGTGCTGAGAAAATGTTACTTCGGTTCACAGTGTTCGGTTTATCTTCGAAATTGCAGAATCATATTGATCATTCACATGTATGCACAGCCACTCACGTGTCAACATGCATGACTACGTGGATAATATGTATATATAGTTAGATGTTTGTGTAATTAAATAGATGATAATTGGTAATATATTACTGTGTAATTAAATAGATGATAATTGGTAATATATTACGTGACTCTTAAAATGGTAAAGGTCATTTCTTTTTTTAATTACCATGTTAAATAATAACACAACATGTATATAGTAATTGCCGAATGGCTCTGTTAAGCCAAGGAATGTCTGTTCGGACTTGGGGTGATTTGTAAAAATGTAATTTATTAGTCTCATTTTTTAGTTTTAAAAAATTTATTAATATAAAAAAAATTATTTAATTATTACGGTATAACCGAAAATCGAACCGAAAAAATCGGTACCGATTTTGTACCGAACCGGTATTGAAACCGGTTAGTCGGTACCGATACCGGTTCTTAATTTTTCAAGTTTTTCGGTTCGGTACCAATTCGGTTTTTTCAGTACCGGTTTGGTTTTTTACCGATGAGCACCCCTACCGAAGACCACTGGGAGTTCAATAGTGCCCGTAACTTTGACTGGATCGTTGCTGAAGCCATATAAAGGAGCCTCCTACCCAACCTCCATCTTTCGCCCATCAAGAGTCATCCTCTGATAAGCGTGGGCATACAAAATATCCACAGAAGACCCGTTGTCTATCATCATACGCTTTACATCCACCGAGCCCACTCGTGCAGTGATCACCAACGCTCCTTCATGCAGCTCGATGGGCTCCAAAGGATAATCTGCATCGGTAAAAGAGATAACAGTTCCGGGAAACGCTCTGTCGGCCTTCGGGGGAGCACCCGCCACAGACATGATCGAATCCAAATATCCTCTCCTCTTCTTCCCTACTAACTTCCCTGTTGTCCCACCGGTTAGTACATCAACAACGTGCCTTGGCGGTGGTATCGGAGCATTTTGGATGGGTGGAACCATTTGAACCATCTGAATAGTACGGTCGACATTCTGCTGATCTTGTCGGTCCCTCCCGGCCACATATCGAACCAGTAAACCGCTTTGAATTTTCTTCTCCATGAAATCCTTCATATTGCAACACTCATTAGTATCATGGTCTGCAGCTTGATGATAGCCACAATATTTCCGAGAGTTGCCCTACCTTATCCTATAATTATCACGAGGTGGCTCAAAGAATGGCTGGTTCCTGATCTGGTCCAAAATCACCGACCTATCCGTATTAAGTTTGGTGTAAACCTTATTCACCTTCGGGGCGGACGCAGGTGGACGACTACTTCCTTGTCGCCATGAGTTGTTGTACTTCTTCGAACTGCCCTCTGGCCGATCATTATACCCCCGTCTTCCTCTGATCGCCTTCAGTCTTAGGAACATCTGCCTCTTTCATCTGGTCCGAAGAAGGACACTTCAGGCTATTCATAGCCTCCTCCACAACAATATAACCTTCTGCCTTATCGAAAGCCTCTGCCAGGCTCTTCGGATGATGGAACATCAATTTCTTCACCAGCTTTTCAGACTTCACCAGATCTAGCCCATTCTGAAACAACCCTACCGCCTGGAGATCATTTAAGTCGGACACCTGACCAACTGCTTTTCTGAACCTCTTCACATACTGGCCTAAAGATTCGTTGGTGAACTGTCTAACCTGTGCTAGAGAACCTGTAGGCTTTCCTCTTCTTCGGTTGCTCCCAAAGCGGGCATGGAACTTGTCACAGAGCTCGGTCCAAGAGAAAATTGAATCCGACAGTAAAGTTCCCATCCACTGCCTCGCATCCTTTCTTAGTGTTGTGACAAACGTATGACACTTGGCAGCATCGGTAAAGTCATAATAATCCATCAGCCGGTCGAACGCCTGACTATGATCATAAGGATCCCCAGACCTGTCGTAACTCTCCATGCGTGGCAACTTCTTGTTGATGTTTGCCTTTTCCTTAAGAATGTCCGAGGAAAAAGGAGACGCCTTCTTCCCCGGGCTGTCCTTCTCTTGTTGAACCTCTGCTAACTGTTTCCGGAGCTCTTTCAATTCTTTAACCAAATAATCTACCCCCTCTAGTTGAGACGACGCTTCTTTCTCCTGGGAATCTTTCCTCTTTCGAGTAGATCGGTCTTTTACCATAGAACCCCCAACTCCCGAGGGACTTTTACGATGATGATGATCCACAGAACGACGCGCCGCCGGTGGACTTTCTGGTGCACGGCCCCTAGATCTACTTCGTCTTTGGGTTCTGTGGCTGTGACGAGAGTGCACAACAACGATCGCCTTCTTTGTATTCTCCGGAGTGCGCTCCCTAGACTGACCCCTTCGTTCGCTTCGACCCTACTTCTTAGAATCAACAGGGTGATGTACCCTCTTCGATCTTTGGGGAGTAGGGCTTCTTGATCTTCTTATCTTTCGAGGTTGGCCCCGAGATTCACGTCCTGAATGGGCAGGTTCTTTCCCACTCCGATGCTCACGCTTTTCGGACTGAACATAACTGGACTCTTCATCCCTCAACTCTGCCATTCGGGACATCTGCTCAGCTATATCCTGTCGCTGCTTCATAAGTGCCTCTATGGTTCTATCCGCTTCGTCTGCCATCTTAGCCAACCGGGAGGTCTTTTCATCTTGGTCATCTCGGTATCGAGTTCTAGGCGAGGTGCCTTCTACCCGTTTTCGGTCGTGACCAGACTTTTTCTCTGCCGTGAAGATTACCTTTCTCTTAGCTTTGCCCACAACCCTTGGACAAGAATCTCCATGCGAACGTTTGGACGCTGTGCTGGCATGAACACTCAATGCAGGTCCCAAACGATCTTTAACGGATACTCGTGGTGCTGAATCACTAACAGCCATCGGCTGCCCTTCAGGTGTAGGCGTTCTACTCTTCCCCATGAACACTGACGTAGAACGACCGCAAAGTGTGATTGAAAAATACTCAGGACACTAGAACTTAGCCCTCCTTCTAGCGCCAATGTTAACGCCAAGATCTTTCGCCACGCCCCAATCACGTAAGACGTCCTGATCCTGTACAGTAAAACACAGTCAAAACCAAAAGCTTGACGGCTGGACCGTCGGGGGATAGCTCGGGTGTGAGAGTCAGTACATGCCGTTCAAGGTTTAACAATGGAGGATAAAATATCTAGTGTCTCTAGAGAGATAAAAATTGTTTGTGTGTGTATGCGTACCTTTTTCTTGAAGACTCCCTTATCAGGTTATACTCTCTTGCCCAATTTTTTGTGCCACCAACTCTTGTCTGACACAGCCCCCTACTTCTCCCTGATCCCAGCCGGATGCATGCAGGCTGTCACCTTTTTATTTCATTGTACATACCGCCAGCCGGATATAATCCATCCACATTAATGATCTGTAGACTTTTGGTCAACAGTCTTCCTTTTTCATCATTACAAGTCAAAGACTTAGATATTAAAAGATCTAATGGATCAACCCATTGACCCGGTCTAATATTAAAGGGATATAATGTAAGGAACATACCCAATAACTTTAAGACCCAATAGTGGGGACCCAATTGACTAGTTAAATAAATAAGCCCAATCCGTGAGGCCCCATAGGAGAAATATCATGACCCAACAAATAAGATAATTATAAATTTAAAAAATTAATAAGAAATATAAATGTCTTAAAAGGAAATTGAAGTTTTACCTTAAGATATACATTAATTAGTAACAATTTTTGTTGGGAAAAGACGATATAATCTTTGTAAAATTTCTAAGAATTATCTTTTCGAAATTCGGAAAAAACAAAACTATTATTTCTAAGTTTTCTAATTAATAACTAATGTCATTTAAATAACTAATGTCATCTAAATATGAATTTAATAGAATGAAGTCATATATGAAGTATTTAATTTCTACTTCTTTCTCTCTCCATTTCTTTTTGGAGTCTTACTCACAATCAATCTTTCACGTTACTTCTTTAAAAGTTTGAAGTAACTTTCTTTTAAGAACACTCGATCCACCATTGTTAATTTATTTATAAAAAAATAATAATTTATCCTTGCTCATTTTTAAATTGTCTGAGTTTATTATTTTGTATTTGCTAATTTAAACACACACACCACACAATTCAAACTCCCAACCTCATGGTTAGGTCATACCAGTCGGGCCAATGGCCTTCCGTGTTTGTTATTTTTCTTGCTAATTCATAGCTCATTTCTTTTCTCCCCATGTAATCTCATTTTATGCAAATTAAAGTTAGACCTAAAATATCAAGTTAAACAAATATAAAAAACTATAATATTAATGTTAAAACATAGTATTCGACAGATGGTGGCTTATCATCCATGACCTCGCTAATAAAATTTATATATATCATTTACAACAAAATCATAGAACACCTTAAATAATTATTCAATTAAACAGTGGAATGGATAAATTAAAAACATCACATTAATATTTCAATAATGAACAACAACAAAATCACCAATCATTCAAAAGAAACAAAGATTTTAAAATGTAGATTAAACATTAAGTAATTCGTATATGTATAAATTATTAAGCAATAGAAAAACAACGAGCATAAGTGGGGATATATATATATATATATATATATATATATATATATATATATATATATATATATATATATATATATATATATACGGTAAGGATCAAGAGCATCCACCTTAAAGAGCAACAAGGCCTTAAATAACATCCACTTATCAAAACGACGTAGTTTTGGAGGGACGCGGTAACATTTTTATAAATACGCGGTGGCATTGTATTTACAAAAATGCCACCGCGTCCTTCACGTATTTACAAAAATGTCACCGCGTCCCTCCAAAACTATGTCGTTTTGAGGTGGATGTTCTTGTTGCTCTTTAAGGTGGATGCTCTTGATCCTTACCGTATATATATATATATATATATATATATATATATATATATATATATATATATATATATATATATTCACTCTCTTGATAAAACATTAAAAAGAACATGGCATTATAATTTTGTTGCCATGGTGTCACTATTAATCTGATAAATTATTATTATTAATTAGGCATAAACATAGGACAAAAATGCATATTTAAATTTTGTCAAATTTTAAAATATGACTCTTATTTTGAAACTAAAGAAATAAGTGGCAAATAAATTTGAGGTTAACCAAAATAATACTCCCTCCGTCCCAGGATAAAAGTTCTGGTGAATTTTTTACGTATATTAATAAGAGGAATGAAATGACAAAATTGTCCATAATAATATGTCATTAATTATTTTCAATGTAGGTGAGAGAGTGACTTTCTAACTATTTAATTCAAAATATTCTCTCTTCATACTCATTAAATATGGAGAGAGAATTAGAATAAGAAAAATATGAGATATTTAATGCTACAGGTATAATAGAAAAAAATGTGTAAAAGTTTGATTATTAAAGAAAAGTGGACATTTAACATGGGACTACCCAAAATAATAATAAGGACTTTTATCATGGGACGGAGGGAGTACTAACTTCGTTTTAAAATTAGAGATACATTTTGACTTTTTAAAGTCAATTCGCGAAATCCTAAAACTCAAAATTAATATAATTTTGTTCAAATTTTGGAATTAACAAAGATGATAATTAGTACTCCCTCCGTTTCTTAATATAGGTTGTTTTAGACATGTGCACAAGAATTAAAGAAATAATTGAAAAGCATTACCTATACTATCAATTGTCTATAATACCCTTCACCTTACTTATCTCATAATGAAAGAGTTTTATTGGGAGAAGGAGAGAAAGACTTAAGAGTAGAGGAGTAGTAAAGGATAATAATAAATATAGATCAAAAAATTAGGTGGAGTAATAAGGGCAATTTGGGAAAAATAGTGATCAATTCTCCTAGATAACCACAAACAACAAATAATTAGGAATAACAAAAAAAGTTTAAAACGACTTACATATAGGAATGGAGGGAGTAGTACTTTATAGTTAGTTTACAAATGTTATATTTTTTTTGTATTAAAACTAAATAACTTTATATCAATTTTAAATTTTAGAATTTTGTGAAATAACTCAAAAAAATCAAAATGTATCTCTAATTTTGGAACAGAGGGGATAACATATATATAACTGTTCAACTATTTTAACAAATTTAATTCTAGAATACTTGTATGTGAAATATTTGTATAGCATATAAACTATTTCAATGATTATTATGGTTGAATAAAAATTGCAAGAGACTATAATAATAAAAGACGATTCATAATAATCAACCAAATAAAAAGTGATTGGCAGTGCAAAACTGCTGAGGAATTGAAATTAAGAAAAACATAAAGTCAAAATTAATACATAAATAAAATCATTCACATAAAAATAACATAGTACTCCCAAATGTAAACAAAAGAAACTATAATTATAAAAACATACATACAATTCAAAGTCATGAATAAATACCTAGAAGACATTGCATTAATGTAATTATGTTACTTTAGTACTAAAGTAATAAGAATAGTTTTCATGAATAATTATATGAAAGAAACATGATGTAAATTAATGGAATGATGTGTCAATAACCTTCCAATGATTATATACTCCATTCTTTTGAAATAATAAAGATTTTTATTGACTTTTAAAAGTCATTTTAGGATATTTTTAAATCCAAAACTGAAATAATTCATTGAAAATTATAAATAATTTTTCTTATAATGAATAATATTTTTTAGAAACTTCACAATATTCATCATTATATTGACTAAAATTACAAAAAAAAAATCATGTCAATTTTGAATTTGAAAAATGTCTTAAGTTGACTTGAAAATGTTATATATATATATATATATATATATATATATATGTGTGTGTGTGTGTGTGTGTGTGTGTGTGTTTATGTTGATGGCGGGATTTTTCCTCATTTTTAGGTCGTTTTAGAGATTGTGGATTTAAGGATGTTTTTGGAAAAATTGACTTTTGTCAATGGAGTTTTGGAAATTTTGATTTTAAAGTGGGCCAATTAGATAAAGTCGTTAGTTGGTAAATGATCAAATGGATGTACCAACTCATTTAGATTTTGAAGTTTTGATAATCAAGATGGTCCATATGTGACTCCATAAAATTGGTCTGCAACCAAGATTCATATAGTTTGAAAGTTTGCTTAAGTGATTAGAAGATGTTAGGCAGCCCTCGATTTCTATGAAACACAATTACCACTTTCCTAATATTTTTCTTATAAATTTAATAAATTATCTCGAGAGATGTGTGGTGTGACAACCCGAGTAAAATCGGATTGTCCAGAATTTAGGGTTAAAGAATTAGTTATTAATAAAATGAATTTTTATTAATACTATTCTGTGCTATGTGTTTATTAATCGTTCTATAACCTAGAATGATTATAAGTCGGGAGGATTCTGGCTACGAGCTAGACTGAACGAGTAAGAATTTTCAAGACGAAAATAAAAATTTTTCGGGAACAAAATATTTTCGGAGAAAAAGACGAAATAGGTACTATTCACCCGACGAAACCCTAAGGGTAAGGGTTTGAATAACCTAAGCCTTTTCGAGAGTTCGATATGTCGAAATGACATTCCGTCGAAAGATTTGACGATAATATATCGTGAAAAGTTAAGTAAGTCGATAAAAGTTTTTCTCGAAAAATGTGCAGAAATCGGACGAAATAAAAACGACGAAAAGTACTGCTATATACTTTTCATTCGTTTAGCTACGTTAGAGTAAAACGTGAAGGAAAACGCTAAACGCCAAAAAGTGTTTTTCAGTTTTTCAGTTTTTTAGAAATTCGAAGAATAAGTAAAAGTTAATCGGTAAAAGAAAGACGAAATATCAAAAAATATTTGGATTCCGAGAATCGCAGTTTTCGAACTGTCGGACGAAACCCAAAAGATGGAAGCACGAAGCTTCTAAGGGAAGCTACGTGAATAGCAAGGAGGTGGAGTAAGGAGGTGGGAATAGTAAGGAGGTTAAGGGGGGAGAAATGACCAAATTGCCCTAACCTTGGAAATTCTATACATAGGAAGCTAACTTTCATTATTTTGGGATTTTGAAAATCCTACACTGAGAGAGAGAGATAGAGTTCGGATGGGAGAAAGAAGAAGGAAAGGAAGAGGAAAAGTTTGCCCGAGTGCACGCTTTGTCCGACTGAAGAAGATTAAAGAAGAACGGTAATCCGAAAACTAGTCTCTTTTAATATTTTCTTTAAGTTCTATGTTCAAAAATATAACTTAATAAAGATAAGGAGTAGTTGAGGTTAGTAATGATTTCATAAGGTTTAAATCATGAGAAAACAAAGACATAAGAATTAGAAATTTAGTTTATAAATTTCTTAAGGAAATATAAGATTCGTAAGGATTTTGAGCAATCCGAATGAATCTTATGAATGAGTAGGTGAAATAAGTAAGGAATGATGTTCTATAACATCAAATTCCAAGAAAAAGTGGAATCGTAATCCAAAATATCGATTAAAAATGAAGAACGCGAAGAACACACGAAGAACTCGAAGAATGTTGTTGATGGACAAATTTAAAACCATCGTAGGATAATTGTTTTTAATGGACAAGTTTAAAACCATCGCGTATAAGTTAGTTGCTGATTACTTGGTTAGGAACGGTAGAAACGTTCATGAAGAACGGATTAAAACTTAGCTATAACGAAGTTTTGGCGAAATTTTTGTAAAAGATGAACGAGAATTAGAAAGTTAGTAAATGAAACTGAACATGTAGGGGTTCATAAGAAAGTAAGAGAACGTAGAAAACGTGAGTCGTGAACTCAAGAACGAACGAGTTCTGAGTTCAGATGACCGAATTACGAACGAACGAGCGAAGAACGTTAAAAGCGTAAAAATGAACGAACGGTAAAGATTAAGCCAATCGAATGGCACGTTAACAGATTCAGAATGAAGTTCTATTTGAGGGGTATTGAAGTACGTAAGATAAGGAAGAGAATGGCTTTGGAACGACCTCGTTCCGAGTTATAACGAAGAAGTTATGAGGTCAGGAAGTACGTGTCTCAAACATGATGCAATACTTAGAAAAATTTTCTAGGGTTTAGGCTCGACTCCGCAGCCCCGGCTGAGCTTTGATGCAATAACGAAGAAGTTATGAGGTTAGGTGCTGTTAATTGGCGCCGCAGCGCGAGAGATAACAAAGGGTTTGGCGCCGCAGCGCCAGACCAAAGGAAGAGGATGACGTAGGTTGTAAGAACCTGAATTTTTAGAAATTATTAAAATATGAATTTAGTGAATAAAATTCTTAAGTGTGAAATGGGTTCGAATAAAAACAGTTATGTGATACGAGGTATGTAGGAATGTGTTACATAGGATAATATGAACTATGTAATATGTGATTTTTGTGATTAATATATATATTATTTTTATAAATTGTCATTGATCGCAGAGATAATTCAGTTGAGATAAAAGAAGTGGATAAAATTTCCTATCGATAGTAAATAGTATATAGGATTATTTTATCATAGTAAGTGGGTGACATTAATGTATAATCATCATTTTCTTGTGTATGTGTACTAATAACTAGTATGATTATAATATAGGTTATTAATAGTACGTAAGTTATCCGCGAATGGGTTTGGATAGTGAAACATGAGTTAGTTGAGAGAATTAACTAATAAGAATAATATTAGTTAATTGATAGTTGAGAGTTATATTATGGAATACTATAATGTGTATGTTAAACCTTAAATAACTATGGTAATATAGTACAAGGTTTAATTTACTTACGTAAAGGAGTGAATTAATATGTGTGCTGAATATGTGATACTTTATATATGTTACTCAGAATGGTAATAATTGATAAAGTCTAATGTACGAATAACGTTAAATATATATACGTTATTAAAGGGAGACATAAATCGTTATATCTTTAAATAGATATTTAATATTTAAAGAAAATTATTTTGGGAACAATTTATAGAGGGATAGAGAAATAATAATTATATATTTCTAATAGAGGATATTAAAATAATTTCTAATATTGAGTTATTTTAATAAAAGGAGGAAATGTTATTTTTGAATAATAATATTACCTTATATATTTTTGTATAAGGTATGATTAATAATATAGTAAATATATTAAAACGTATTTGCTATATGTAAATAAATTGATGGAAACGATTTATTATAATAGAAAATAAACTTATTAACTATTTTCTATATATAATATATGTACATGTGTCGTACATATAGTTAATTGATATTATATTAAGAATAATATCTTGAGACAATAAGTAAATTAATTTCTAATTGTAAATGTCTTTATTCGGAGAAAACATAATATTTATGTTATGACAAAATACATAATTTCTAATGTATTTTCAAGGGAGTTAAGTAATGAAAGAAAACTAAGTTATTTTAATATATTAAATAACTTAAGTTATTATTTTATCGTGGATGTTATCATTTAAATAATTAATAGAGTAAATATTAATTATTCTAAGTGTAAAGGTTGTACATATTATATATATATGTAATTATTTAAGTAAGCTTAATAATTTAGCATTAAGGTAAAGTGTATCACACAAACTTTATAAATAATAAAATAATGTGTAATGTGAGAAAAATGTGAGTAGTAGTATCATATAATTACCTACTACTTGAGATTAAATGTGGTGTGATATTTAATATACAGTAAGAGTAATTAAATCATAAAGTTGATTTAAACAAGTTTAGTTATCTCATCCTATGTAATAAGACAATTATATGTATATTACATCACACCTACTACCTTGAAAAGTTAAGTCATAGTGTGACATTAGGTTATAAAATATGGTTGATATGTGTATTAAAAATATAACATAAGAGTGAGAAGGTGTAGGAGTATACAAGAATGCTAAGATATGGTATTGTCCCAAATTGAGAGTCCCATTTGCTCCCTTACATCTCAGTCACGTGTTTAGACAAAAAGGCTAAGGCCTGTGTTCTTCATTTTCTTCCAAGTTTGCTAGATCATGATCATGGAGGGAGTGGGCATAATGATGATCACCAACAACCAATTACCAACTTCTTCTTGCCTAAGGGATTCCTCTTCTTTTCCTTAGACAAAGCCATGAATTAGGTAAGAGCTTCTCTATAAATTGGGAGCTCCCCCTCATAAGTTATGTTGCTTGAATTCTTGATAGTTATCTAGAGAGTTTGTTGGTGAGGATTGTGGGAGAAAATTATGAGATTGAGAATCAAGCTTAGTAATTCAAAGCTCCAAGAGGTATAAAATTCTTAGTTTTGAGTAGATGAATTCATAAGAGATTTCATGAATTAGCTAAGAATTGATATGTAGGATAATGGTAACATGTTAGTAGAGTCTATGTATATGTTATAAATGCAATGCGATAGTATTCAAGCATCAAGAGGTAATAATTCTAAGTTACATGCTCTTGATTTCCTAAGTTTGCACTTTCTTAGTAATATCATGAAAAAGTTGCTTTTGAGTCATAAAATTGATGGCTAAAACTTGTTACAATCTATAGTTTTCTGTTAGAAGTTGTTAATATCGTTAAATATGAAAACAACGGAAGTTAAACGAACCAATTTAGTTTAGAAACGAATTCGTAGTGAATGAATTCGCTAAACTTTTCAAAACATGAAAATTAATATGAACATGAGTTGTAAATTCATATTTGGGTTAGTTAATGTTTATGTTAGTTGATGGGTATCTAGTATGTTGTAGTTCTATGAATTTCGAATCCATAGAATCGAAAACGGACTAATTTGGACATGTATAACTCAAATTATGAAGGTTAGAAGGAAAATTTGGCATTATGGTTCATAACAGGGAACAAAATCCGAGTTGGCAGCAGCTAGGCCCGCCCCGGCGGGCCATTTTTAAGGCAAGACCCCCGCCCCGGCGGGGGGTGGTCTGTTACATATGCTGAGAAAAATCTGACAGAACATGTTTTGGAAAACGCCCATAACTTTTTCATACGAACTCCGATTGAGGAGATTCAAGATGATCCAGAACGAGAACGAATAGACCTACAACTTTTGTGCTTTAAGTTTTTCAATTTGAGGTCATTAGGGAGGGTCCAAATAGTAATCTTTGTGACTATTACGTAATCAAAGGCCATCGGAGGGCGTCGAGCGCCCATACGCAAGTATAGTGCTCTCGACGATGGAATATGTTATTCTAAGTGATGTAACATAAAAATGCATGATATTAGACATTACATATAAGATTACCTTACTTATAGTGGAATGCTTTATCATGACTTCGTATGTGTTTTCAAAAGAAACTTAAAGATTTTTGAAATCAAACTTTGACGAACTTATGTACCTTTAATTCCGACCTTGATAACATACATATGAGGTCTAAGTACGCATGATGTAAGATTCAAAGTTGTATCATAGGTGTGTTAGATTACTTTGATTTGGTTAAAATGATTTCAAAGGCAAGCTCATATATCATTTGCAAACAAAGTTTTATAAACATGGAGTGGTTATATTTTGCCCTTGGAAACGTACATAGAAACATGTACAAACAAGTATGATGTGTGAGTTGAAGTTGCCTTTCATGATTAGTTTAGTATGACATTGACTTTGAGAATAAAGTTTTGAAGTTTTGAAACAAAAAGGGACGAACTTGAAGTAACTTGTGGACTTAAAGTTCTAAATGTAATAACATGCATACATGGATTAGTTAGTTATGAAATGAAATTAAAAGTTGCACCTAGTTGCTTTACCTTGGCCTAGAATAACTTTTAAAAGTGAACTTTAACGCCTTATGCCCCTAGACATGACGATTATGTTCATCTTTTAGCTAAGCATGAATTGGACGTTTCAAGTGTGGTTTAAAATACATTTTCAAATAATGAACTATGCTATGTCTATGTGAAGCATACTAGTAGAGGCTTATTAGTACCAATATATGGTTTAAAATCTTATAACATCGAATCTTGTTAAAGAAAGTTGTTAAGCCTTATTGATTGAAATAAATCATTATGGAACTAAGTAGTTTGAATATGAATGACGTAGATCACGTATCTATAAACTTTAAATATGTGTCGAACACAGCGACTCAAGTGTGTGATAAATGAATATGAATGTTGATGTCAAGTACGGATGGTTAAGTATACCTATACATACCTAGCTATTCTAAGGGTATGATGAGAAAGTGAAATGAAGGTTTTACAAACCTAGTTAGGAAACGATGTAATATTTATTGTTATATTAAGAACGTATGAAATGTATGACTAATGTATATGAATCCATGATTATATAACTGTGTAGGAATACACGCAGTGCAGATAAGCTTTAAGCAGTTAAGTCGTAGTTGATAAACTATGAATCAGGCAAGTATTTCAATTCCTATTTGATATATGAATTCTATAACTGTTAGTTGAGCCATATTATGCTATTAGAATGTTGAGGTATATATATGAAATGCGTATGAGCTATGTATAAAATTTGAAAGTTGATCTTTGATGATATGCTTGTGAAGTGAATTTCTATACATGTTATGTGTGAAGTAACATGCGTAGTTAAGATTAATTGATTATGAATGCATGAACTGAATATGCTATTATATGCTATGTGCTGCATGAAAACTGTTAGAATTACTGGGCTGTCGAGCTCACCCTTGCAAATAACCACTTTTGCAGGTTAAGGACTCACGGTAAAGATTTCGTGCTTCTTGGTTGACAAAGTAGATAGTTTCGTAATGAAGGATACTATTTAAATTATTACTTGAACCATGTTTAGGTTCTAGGAGTGTACTTGATATATACTTATGATGTTTAATACTTGTTGTATTGTAAAGATGTATTAGTTAATACATAGAGGATATTGAATCAAGATGTAAAATCTTATACAGTAATTCCAATAGACTGAACTATATTATATAGTTGATTCAAGAATTGTAATTGGTTCAAAGTTATGAAATCAATAAAAGATTTTATTCAACAGATTGAAAAAGTTTAAATTATTCCGCATATTTATATAACATCGAATGTGATGTAATACAGGAATAGTAAATGACCAAGGTTAGAAACTTATAAAAGTTTGGGGTCATTGTGCAGATCTTGAAAATGGAGAGAATTTATATTCTAAATTGTAATAAACAAAGTTATATTCATTAAGTTATGAATAATATATATAAATAGTTTGATAATAGTAGTATCGTGGCGGACCGAATCCAAGGTTTGAAGGAACCTGAATTTGGGGGCGTCACATAGGTCGCGCCGCAGCGCGAGAGAGAGGAAGAGGCACGGCGCCGCAGCGCTGGTGCAGGGCAATGCCCATAAATGAGATTTTTATTGCTCAATTACTGGGGGATGTGCAAGAAAGAAATATGAACATGTAGTTCACGTAACGTAACACTTAATCAAGTGACTTAAACCTTTATTAAAGGTTGAATGGAAAGATTTAACGAGATTAAAAGACAGAGAATTTAAGCGCTAGATTACGTAACCGATATTCGGGGACCGTAGTCGCGATGAATGAACATGAGGGATTGCTATGATTGTAATTCCTTAGACGTTGAGTGACGAAGTTAATGAATAACATTTCGATGTTATGTCATGGTGATGAGAGATAAGTGTAAAGCGTATAGACACTGTGAACGCAACGTTGTTACGATGAACGATCGGTCTTATCATACAAAGAATGGTATGGCTTCGACATTAAGAAAGAATAATGAACATCAGGTTCAAGGGATGGATAGCGACGAAATTGAAACCTTGAGTAAAGGTTGAATGAGAGATTAAGATATGAGCAGCGTGAACGTGGAATACGTAAATGATTCTCGTGAATCGTATTCGCGTCGGACGAACGTTCTAAGAGTACATTGGTTGTATGACTTAGACGTTGATGAAGGTAGTAAGTAAGATATGATTTATCAAGGAAAGCCGTAACGAATGATAATGAGATTAATGAAAGTCCGAGGGTGAGTCGGATAGAGAATGTTAGAATGAAAGGTAAACATTTAACACTTTAACCAACGTGAGGGTTGAGTGTACGCGATTATTAAATGGGCAGAACCTACGCCCCGTGTATGGTTTGACCGTAAGGTAATGAAGAATGTTGTTTAACCGTGAGCGGTGAAGAAACTGAGTTAAAGATAATAAGTATAGAAGCCGAGTTAGTAATGATAACTTGGATGACGTTCCGAATCGAATGAACCGGACGTTGTAAGATATGAATAAGTTAATTTAAAATGTTTAACGCTATGACCTCATAACATTGACATTGAATGATCTTTTCGAGTATACAAAAGACTGTATGACTTAGACGATAAAGAATGAATCCTGAGGTATGGCATTTAGTTGCCAGAAAGCCATATGGAATAAGAAGTTGACTTAACGAACATTATAGTTTAATGGTTCGGACAAGTTAAGAGAAGTTAGGTTGTGGTATAATCGTAACCTTTGATGGTTGACATATGGGAGCTGGGCTAAACAATTCCTTCAGAGAGTGAAGGTATATACGAAACTAGCAATCGATCTAACTCACTATGTGGGCAGTGTAGATGAGACGGGAAGTTGTTTGTGGGAAACCACTCAGAGTACCATATGGACTACTAGCAGAGAAGCGATGTATGCTGAGTCCTATAGAAGTTATAAGAAGAAGATAAGAATGTAAATCATCAAAGATGATGAATGTATGAATAATACATCTCCGTATGTCATGAAGCCGTAAACCGGTAGTAAAGGAAGTTAGTCGTGTAAGCTTAAATTACAAGAGCACGAACCTTAAGAAGTAAAGTTAAGTAAACCAATGTGTAAGTCAAGTATATGATTAATTGGTGTACGTGCTATTTTCTTATGTACTACATAGGAATTGGAATGAGCAGTTCAGCGTAAGTTGTAGCTGCGCGTAAGGCAAGTTTTCTAACTTCATTCATATTCTAA
The DNA here is from genome assembly GCA_016801055.1 of Panax notoginseng. Taxonomy (NCBI): domain Eukaryota; kingdom Viridiplantae; phylum Streptophyta; class Magnoliopsida; order Apiales; family Araliaceae; genus Panax; species Panax notoginseng. Next base: position 177,078,734 of record CM029013.1, read on the forward strand.
ATGAATGCTATTTTCTGAAAATTCTCAGATGTTGAACTTGAGAAGTTCTGTCTATGTGCATATGTGCGATGTATGTACAAGGTGGTAGTATGTATGAGGACTTGTGTCACAATTTGAACACTTCGGTGTTTTTTTGAGATGAACTGTTCTGTGATTGAGCTGTTCAATACGTTTACGTTCTGTTTATACATGAACAGTTATTGTTAAGTCTGTGCTAATGATTGTAGCCAGACAGGATATGTATGGAAGAAGGTAGAAGAATGAAAGTAGTGTAAAGAGTATATGATGAATGTTGTAAGATGATAGGAATCAAGACTATTCCTATTATTCAAGCTGCTTCATAACCTTTGTTCGGTTATCAAAGTTCTGAAGAATGTTTAAACTCTTGAAGTTGATTGTTCAACTGTTATGACTTTCTGGCCAATTGAATGCTCACACTTGCTTTAAATAAAAAACATTTTCAGCGTACGATGTTAGAAAGAACTTAAGGATCCCGTAAAGATCAAGCTGATCGGTATCTAGACGAGGTGTCATTCATTAGATGAATGAGCGTGAAGATCAAACAAAGACTTGTAATATAGAACGATAGAATTAAACTATAGACTAGTTTAATGAACAGTATGTATCCTTGGTGGCGGATGAAAGTCACTCGTGTAAGATGAAAAGAAAAATATAATTATCATTATTTGTAATGAAAGAGATTTTAAGGTTTCTAGAACCTGAGATTTGAGAATGTATGTTATTATATTTAACTATATAATGAGGTATGTTTGGTAAGAAGTGGAACCGTGACGCACGGAATCCGGGTGTGAAGATAAACCGGATTTTGGGGCGTTACATAGTGGTATCAAAGCTAATAGGTTATAACTCTTAGGTATGTGTACCTAAGACTATAATCGTAGAGAGAATGATAAGAAAATCGTTGAGTTAAACGATTAAGGAAGAACATCACCACGTGATCATAGTAAATCGTAGTAACAGATGAGCTGTTAAACGATGAATGATTTATAGCTAATGCTATTAATGGTTGGTACTACAAAGTAGTACGGGAAGAAGAACTCAGATTGAGTTGTAAAAGATAGCATACGAATTAAAGCAAATTCGTATTAAGTAAAGAGAAATTTAGAAGTTGTAAGATTTCAATTGAGGACTCATGTAATGGCTGAGTCGTATAAACCTTTGTTATGAGCAGAGGTTTGTGCTTTAGTGTAACAACTACTCAGTTTATTACAGTGATAATCATTGGAATTGGTCGCGCTATTAAGATGTATATGACGAGAAGGTGAATCTTTTCTCATGTATATACTTGATAGGTAGAGAACGATAAGGTATGTGCGAGTTCTTAAAACTTATACTTATGGTAAGTTCGTGACTCATAATAATATGGTATATTTTCGAACGTCTCAGCTAATGGATGCCTATAGTCTGTCTGGATGTTCTTAAACTCATATTATTGTGGAAAGTTTCTGAACTCATAATGTATGGTAAGTTGATGGACTGTACTAAGGTATAGGAATGTTTAGACTGAAAATGAAGTATTTTCAGTATGCTTAGCATTGAATGTGCTAGAGAAGATTAAGTATTGTCGTAGTAAGACAATGAAGGAAGATGGAGAATAGGATATTCCAAATCATCTAGCTATGCTAGATTTTGAAGTTTATTGAAATCGTGCTTACGTGTACATTTCAAAAAGGAAAGAATTGGTTCAACTTTTGGAACCAATGGATTTTAAAAGAGCTATGCTTTGTATGTCTATGCCAATTGCTTTGGCTAGATAGACGTTGATTTAAAATATCAAAAGGAATTTTGCATCATCTGTGCATTTGATGCAACGATGGAAAAAAAAGAAGAGATGGAGTTGTTAATGCAATTGAACCTGGTGGGATGTGGTCTTAGGATCAACAAACCGCTATGGTATGATGTATAATGATGAAGTCATAAACTGACAAAGTCCTCAACGTACTCTGAAGAGTACGGTATCATGACGTCATAAAATGTTTTGATGTATTGTGAAAAGAATTTAAAGAAGTAGTCGATGTCAATTGATTTGACTAGACGAATGTTTCAAGTGATATCCAAAAATTTTGGTATTAAGTCTGAGGTGAACATACCTTGAAATGGGGTTATACGATAGGTTGATCACCTACGTATGGAAAGAAGTAGTTTACCTTCTTTGTGATTGTAAACTTACCGTGGAAAGAAAGGTTTACGGCGAAAGGCTGTTAAACCTAGGAAGAGTTCATGGTCAATTTGAACCCTCAGCAAAAGTATGAAATGTTTTAAAGAAAATTTTATAGTCCTCGCTATTCCTTCTACTTCATGATTCTTGATAGGTTATGGAGGTTAGGAATGATGAAAAGATAAGAACTTCTTTGAAGAGAAGTTGAGAAGAAGAGTAAGCTAAAAATTTCGAGGACGAAATTCTGTGAAGAAGGGGAGAATGTGAGGACCCGGGTAAGGGTGTGGTTTTAAGAAATTCCGAGGACGAAATTTTTATAAGGAGGGAAGTGTGACAACCCGAGTAAAATTGGATTGTCCAGAATTTAGGGTTAAAGAATTAGTTATTAATAAAATAAATTTTTATTAATACTATTCTGTGTTATGTGTTTATTAATCGTTCTATAACCTAGAATGATTATAAGTCGGGAGGATTTTGGCTACGAGCTAGACTGAATGAGTAAGAATTTTCAAGACGAAAATAAAATTTTTCCGGGAACAAAATATTTCTGAGAAAAAAGACGAAATAGACACTATTCACCCGACGAAACCCTAAGGGTTAGGGTTTGAATAACCTAAGCCTTTTCGAGAGTTTGGTATGTCGAAATGACATTCCGTCGAAAGATTTAACGATAATATATCGTGAAAAGTTAAGTAAATCTATAATAATTTTTCTCAAAAAACGTGCAGAAATCGAATGAAATTAAAACGACAAAAAGTACTGCTATGTACTTTTCATTCGTTTAGCTAGGTTAGGGTAAAACGTGAAGGAAAACGCTTAACGCTAAAAAGTGTTTTTCAGTTTTTTAGAAATTCGAAGAATACGTAAAAGTTAATCGGTAAAGGAAAGACGAAATATCCAAAAATATTTGGATTCCGTGAATCGCAGTTTTCAAACTGTCGGACGAAACCCGAAAGACGGAAGCACGAAGCTTCCAAGGGAAGCTACATGAATAGTAAGGAGGTGGAGTAAGGAGGTGGGAATAGGAAGGAGGTGGAATAGTAAGGAGGTTAAGGGGTGCAAAATGACCAAATTGCCCTAACCTTGGAAATTTTATAAATAAGAAGCTAACTTTCATTATTTTGGGATTTTGAAAATCCTACACTTTGAGAGAGAGAGAGAGATAGAGTTCGGATGGGAGAAAGAAGAAGGAAAGGAAGAGGAAAAGCTTGCCCGAGTGCACGCTTTGTCCGACGGAAGAAGATTATAGAAGAACGGTAATCCGAAAACTAGTCTCTTTTAATATTTTCATTAAGTTCTATGTTCAAAAACATAACTTAATGAAGATAAGGAGTAGTTGAGGTTAGTAATGATTTCATATGGTTGAAATCATGAGAAAACAAAGAAATAAGAATTAGAAATTTAGTTTATAAATTTCTTAAGGAAGTATAAAATTCGTAAGAATTTTGAGCGATTCGAATGAATTTTGTGAACGAGTTGGTGAAATAAATAAGGAGTGATGTTCTATAACATCAAATTCCAAGAAAAAGTGGAATCGTAATCCAAAATATCGATTAAAAATGAAGAACGCGAAGAACACGCGAAGAACACGAAGAACACGAAGAACGTTGTTGATGGACAAATTTAAAACCATCGTAGGATAATTGTTGTTGATGGACAAGTTTAAAACCATCGCGTATAAGTTAGTTGCTAATTGTTTGGTTAGGAACGGTAGAAATGTTCATGAAGAATGGATTAAAACTTAGCTATAACGAAGTTATGGCGAAGTTTTCGTAAAAGTCGAACGAGAATTAGAAAGTTAGTAAATGAACCTGAACGTGTAGGGTTTCATAAGAAAGTAAGAAAACGTAGAAAACATAAGTCGTGGACTCAAGAACGAATGAGTTCCGAGTTCGGATGACCGAATTACGGACGAACGAGCGAAGAATGTTAAAAGCATAAAAATGAACGAAGGGTGAAGATTAAGCCAATCGAATAGCACGTTAACGGATTCAGAATGAAGTTCTATTTGAGGGGTATTGAAGTACGTAAGGTAAGGAAGAGAATGACTTTGGAACAACCTCGTTCTAAGTTATAACGAAGAAGTTATTAGATCGGGAAGTACGTGTCTCAAACTTGATGCAACACTTAGAAAAATTTTCTAGGGTTTAGGCTCGGCGCTGGCTAAGCTTTGAGAAGTGGTGCCGCAGCGCGAGCTCGGGCCTCAGGTGCTGTTAGTTGGCACCGCAACGTGAGAAATAACAAAGGGTTTGGCACCGCAGCACCAGACCAAAGGAAGAGGGTGACGTAGGTCGCGCTGCAGCGCGAGAGAGAGGAAGAGGCACGGCGCCGCAGCGCCGGTGCAGGGCAATGCCCAGAAATGAGATTTTTTTACTCAATTACTGGGGGATGTGCAAGAAAGAAATATGAACATGTAGTTCACGTAACGTAACACTTAATCAAGTGACTTAAACCTTTATTAAAGGTTGAATGGAAAGATTTAACGAGATTAAAAGGCAGAGAATTTAAGCGCTAGATTACGTAATCGAAATCCGGGGACCGTAGTCGTGATGAACGAACGTGAGGGATTGCTATGATTGTAATTCCTTAGACGTTGAGTGACGAAGGTAATGAATAACATTTCGATGTTATGTCATGGTGATGAGAGATAAGTGTAAAGCGTATAGATGCTGTGAACGCAACGTTGTTGCGTGAACGATCGGCCTTAGCATACAAAGAACAGTATGGCTTCGACATTAAGAAAGAATAATGAACATGGGGTTCATGGGATAGATAGCGATGAAATTGAAACCTTGAGTAAAGGTTGAATGAGAGATTAAGAGATAAGCAGCGTGAACGTGGAATACGTAAACGATTCTCGTGAATCGTATTCGCGTCGGACGAACATTCTAAGTGTACATTGGTTGTATGACTTAGACGTTGATGAAGGTAGTAAGTAAGATATGATTTATCAAGGAAAGCCATAATGAATGGTAATGAGATTAATGAAAGTCTGAGGGTGAGTCGGATAGAGAATGTTAGAATGAAAGGTAAACATTTAACACTTTAACCAACGTGAGGGTTGAGTGTACGCGATTATTAAACGGGCAGAACCTACACCCCGTGTATGGTTTGACCATAAGGTAATGAAGAATGTTGTTTAGCCGTGAGCGGTAAAGAAACTGAGTTAAAGATAATAAGTATAGAAGTCGAATTAGTAATGATAACTTGGATGACGTTCCGAATCGAATGAACCGGACGTTGTAAGATATGAATAAGTTAATTTAAAATGTTTAACGCTATGAACTCATAACATTAACATTGAATGATCGTTCCGAGTATACAAAAGACTGTATGACTTAGACGATAAAGAATGAATCCTGAGGTATGGCATTTAGTTGCCAGAAAACCATAAGGAATAAGAAGTTGACTTAACGAACATTATAGTTTAATGGTTCGGACAAGTTAAGAGAAGTTAAGTTGTGGTACAATCGTAACCTTTGATGGTTGACATATGGGAGCTGGGCTAAACAATTCCTTCAGAGAGTGAAGGTATATACGAAACTGACAACCGATCTAACTCACTGTGTGGGCAGTGTAGATGAGACGGGAACTTGTTTGTTAGTTGTTTGTGGGAAACCACTCAGAGTACCATATGGACTACTAGCAGAGAAGCGATGTATGCTGAGTCCTATAGAAGTTATAAGAAGAAGATAAGAATGTACATCATCAAAGATGATGAATGTATGAATAAGACATCTCCGTATGTCATGAAGTCGTAAACCGGTAGTAAAGGAAGTTAGTCGTGTAAGCTTAAATTACAAGAGCGCGAACCTTAAGAAGTAAAGTTAAGTAAACCAATGCGTAAGTAAAGTATATGACTAATTGGTGCACGTGCTATTTTCTTATGTACTACATAGGAATTGGAATGAGCAGTTCAGCGTAAGTTGTAGCTGTGCGTAAGGCAAGTTTTCTAACTTCATTCATATTCTAAATGAATGCTAGTTTCTGAAACTTCTCAGATGTTGAACTTGAGAAGTTCTGTCTGTGTGCATATGTGCGATGTATGTACAAGGTGGTAGTATGCATGAGGCCTTGTGCCACAATTTGAACACTTCGGTGTTTCTTTGAGATGAACTGTTTTGTGATTGAGCTGTTCAATACGATTACGTTCTGTTTATACATGAACCGTTATTGTTAAGTCTGTGTTAATGATTCTAGCCAGATAAGATATGTATGGAAAATGGTAGAAGAATGAAAGTAGTGTAAAGAGTATGTGATGAATGTTGTAAGATGATAGGAATCGAGACTATTCCTATTATTCAAGCTGCTTCATAACCTTTGTTCGGTTATCGAAGTTCTGAAGAATATTTAAACTCTTGAAGTTGTTTATTCAACTGTTATGACTTGCTGGGCAATTGAATGCTCATACTTGTTTTAAATGAAAAATATTTTCAGCGTACGATGTTAGAAAGAACTTAAGGATCCCGTAAAGATCAAGCTGATCGGTATCTAGACGAGGTGTCATTCATTAGATGAATGAGCGTGAAGATCAAGCAAAGACTTATAATATAGAACGATAGAATTAAACTATAGACTAGTTTAATGAACAGTATGTATCCTTGGTGGCGGATGAAAGTCACTCGTGTAAGATGAAAAGAATAATGTAATTATCATTATTTATAATAAAAGAGATTTTAAGGTTTCTAGAGCCTGGGATTTTAGAATGTATGTTATTGTATTTTACTATATAATGAGGTATGTTTTGTAAGAAGTGGAATCGTGATGCACGAAATCCGGCTGTGAAGATAGACCGGATTTCCGGGCGTTACATGAGGTGTTTGCATTGTGTTATATGCTTAAGTGAGTCATGTCGTTGGGAAATCTAGGGTTTTGTCTGTAAGACCCAAACTTTTATGAAATAAAAGTATTTAATTTTCTTTATACTTATTATTCTAATAAGTAGATGGTTAAAATCATAAAATATTAAAGTTAAGGGTGATATGTATAAATTATTAATGTATGTCGAGGAATATTCGTTCTATCGGGGAATATTCGTTTTGTCGAGAATATTAGGTAAAAGTGCGACGACGCCAAAATAACCAATCATTAATGAAAATATTGTCGGATGTAGAAAATGATATAAATAACATTTTTAATAAAAATATTGTCAATGATACTATCATTTTTAACTGTTTAAATATCCAGTGATAAAAGTACAGTAGCACGCGATATTCTATAGTAACACACAATATTTTACAGTATCACACGGTATTGCATAGTGCTTCATATTATTGATTCGATAATTGTTACAATAACAACTGCATAATATTTCATATTATTGAATTCAATAATTTCCACAGTAGCAAATGTACAGTATTTCATATTATTATTGTAGACACTCAAAATTTTGTTTTCCTGTTACTAACTATGCAGGAGGGCAAAAGCTTCTTTTGTTTCACTTCGGAGACAACCTCGAAGGACAGTAACCATCAAACCCCAGAGACAGCCCTGTGGGATATCAAATCAACCCCAGAGACAGCCCCGTGGGACATCAAATCAACCTCGGAGACAACCTCGAGGAAAGACAAAATCAACAGCAGTCAAACCCCGAAGACAACCCCGAGGGACAACCAAAAGCCAGCTCAACAATAGAGACAACCCCGAGAGGGCAAAGAAGGAATGTTGACAACACAACATAAACAACAATCATCTAGCTACAGATAGGTCACAAAAAGCCATCATAGCAATCTCGAGTGCAAATTTCGCAAGACAGCTCAACGAACTACCTACGAAGACTTGAAAATGCTATTATAGTCATGGACCTATCTTCCCTTATTCGAAAAAGGTCAAGCCCTATGTCATTTCTTGTAAATAATTCATATTTAAAGTGTAAATCGTTCATTTCTTGTAAATAGTCAATATTTAAAGTGAATTGACTAGATCTATACGATCTAGCCAGATCTAGCTTTTAATCGATTCAAAAGTTGCAAAACTTGAACCTATGAGCTAGATTGGCTAAGATCTCGATAAATCTAGTTTACTTTCTAGTTTTGTAAATAATATCAACCATGTGACCCTAGATCTGTATCTAGAGGAAAAAGGAAGCTCATTCACTCGTATACAAGGATTTAATCGATAAATCACTTGTTTATGCGAAGTTTGTAAGTTTTATATGTTTTATTTTGATATCCATTTCATGCAAGCTTTTAAATGATGTGATGTGAGCCTAGGAACCTTTCGGGTAAATATTCAATCAATAAATATGAAAATTGGTTCTAGTGGTCAACTTGTTTAAGTTGTACAACCAGCTTGCAACCTCTTGTATATATAATCCTTGGGCCTTAAAACGGTTATTCGGATTTAAAGCCCTAAAATAGTGAAAATCATATATGTGGTGCTCGGGCTACTTAGATGGCTTTCATGTCCACAAGGAGCCCGACACTTGTAAATAGTTTCAATTTATTGTGAAAGATGCTTCATATCTCAATAAAAACAAATTAAGCCGAATCCAGTAAAAATGGAAGTATCAAAGGGCTTCAATTCCTATGTGGCAAAAGGGTTTGAAAACCAGCTTTCAAAACCTCACTTTCATATACTTTAAATGAAAAAAATGAACTTTTATGTAAATAAAACCCTTTGTACATAGGTCCAAAGAGGCACGACACTACTTTCAAATAAAGCATTCAAGCACATTTTTAAAACAAAAGATTTTAACACACACACACACATTAAATGCATAGGAAATGAAAAGATGTGATAACCATGTTTCACAGAAGTCGGGGGGTGCCTAACATTTTCCCCTCGCTTAAGCAAGCCACCGAACTCTATGAATCTCGAGTTCCAGACCAATTAAATGGAGTCACATTGGGTCATATTGCGAAAACCTTTCAAAATCTGGTTGAGTTGATACAATCATTTAAACTCATCCCAACTGACGACTCTGTCTAATTCGACCCAATCATTAAAATAAATCTTTTTAAAAGCGTCGACATGTATGTCAGTCTTTTTTAAAACTCACCCTTAAGAAAGATAAAGAAAATGATAAAAACAAAGGGTAGAAACACATAGGAAAAGCATGAAAATTTCCCGGGGTCAAAAGGTGGTGACTCTGCTGGTGATAATAGAGGGCTTAAGCCGCATTTTGATCTTTTTAATTCCCTTTTATCATTGTGTGATGAATGTTTTCTTTACAATGCTTGTGTGTGAATGAATGCTTCTTTATAATGCTTTATATTAGTGCTTCGCACAATGTCATCATATTGCATACGGTGAGACGCGATGAATGTATGTTGTGTGATTCCTCCACTAGAAGGAAAACCCATCAGTAACTGATTACTGGACTCAAGAGGAGCAAAATCCCGTGAGGCTCAAGAAAGGCGCCACTTAGATCCGCTCCAATTGAAAGATTGGATTCATTCCCATCTAGTAGATTGCGATGATCTGGAAACCTTCATGCCGAAAAGCCCGTGAGAGAAAACCTAAGATAGGTCAGCCTCTGATAAATCAAACGCTAAGGGAAGTCTCTTCATGCCTTTCCCTTTCAATGCTATGTCAAATATCAAATCCATGTTAATTTAATTCCTGTCAAATATCCAATGTCAAATAAATATTAAATTCCTGTCAAATATTAAATGTCATACCTGTCATGTTATCCTATCATAAAAAAACAATTGACCTTTGTTTTGCAGGAAAATATTAAAAAACCTTAAAAACTAACACATTATATAGCATGCATATTGCTAGTGTTTATCAAGATTAAACTACCAACCTTTTTGCAGGGCAAGGTTGGTCCCACTACTAGATCAAAATCTAAGAAGGCACAAAGCCTATCCACTGACATGGATGAAAGTGTCCAATACGAATCAAGCTCTGTGTCCAAAGAGGAGTTTGAGGAACTTAAAAATTAAATAGTTGAGTTGGTTATCCTCCTAAGAGAACAAAGTAATAGCACTCAGGGTCAACAGACACCCACTCAACCAAAGTCCTCCGCACAAGGTGGCAGTCAAGGTTCTGACAACAAGGTGGAAATACAGATACCTGAACCTCGATCCGGTGAGGGAACCAACAAAACCCCTGAAATCATAAATCTCAGGGAAGACCGAGAAACTGGTGACATAAGAAAGAAAGTCCAACAAATGGAAGAAACCATGTGACACCCCCAAATCCTGGTACTTCATTTCCTCAAGATTTGGTGTTCACGTAATCAAAACATTCATTACTAACTACCCAATTGATAAAATTGAATAAATAAAACCTGCCCATACAGGATTAAACTTAAATAAAAATCTCCCAGGTTATCTAACCTTTACAAACATTCATTCATGCGGAAAATAGATTAATATAAACTTCATTACAATCCTTAAACAAGTCTGAAAATAAACTATTCAATCTATTACAGGTCTTCAGCATTGATTCATCTTTCCTTTCCCTTTACTGGTGCTAGGTACATCACCAGTTTCAACCTTAGCTGTAAGAAATTTTACAGGCAAGAGTGAGCAAACAAGGCCCACTTGAAATAATAATAAATCAGTTAACTTTACATCATGTACCAACATTAGGTTTAATAGAACTGAACAATAAATTCTATTACTTTCTAAAAACTTTAATCAATTACTGAGGGTCTATTGACCACGAATCATGTCCACAGTTATAAGTAATTTTTCAACTTAAACTTTAACAGTCATAAGACTATAAGGACTTCACGTACTTAGGGGGATCAACCCTTCGTACAATGTATTGTGCACAATCATTTCAACGCTAAGCGTAACCTCTTATAAAAGAGTTGTTCTTCTCAGTATTTAGAATACAAGTCCGTACCAAAGTGAGTTTGGTTTGGATACATCATGGGATAATTTAGAATTTAACGGTAATCAACTAAGGGTTAGTTGATTACAAACAACATAACTGTATACTATGGAATAATCATAGTTGAATTGATATTTATAAACTAACATCATGCTTTAGGAATAATTTAATAGCATAATCATGGAATAATCATAACATGCATCCTCATAAACCAATAGATACACGAGCTTAATCAACAATAAACAATCTAACTCTACGAAAGTGTAAAGTTAGCAATTTGTACAATTGAAATGGAATTAAAGCGATAATGTGTTTAACGAATTCAAACTTGCACAATGAAGTTTGGAGTTAGAGAACTTGCATAAGTATAACATAACAGTGAAAAGTAACCTTGCTGAATAATAAAGTAGAAAAGGTTAGGGAACTTGCCTCGCGTGTAGGTTAAACAATTACTATTCACATTCACCCCAAGTCCTACACATATCATATGCATTGATAATACACATTAGTTATACTAACATTACCTTTATGAGTTCCTTTATTACTCTTAGTATAGCTACTAACTAAGTTTAAGTTTAAACACAGCACATCTTTCATGAACATTACATTTTAGCTATATTACAACTACCTAAATGATCATGCCATTACACCACGTGTACATTAACAACTTGATATAACATCCTAATACATGTCCAACATGTTATCATTAAGTTATACTAATACCCAAAGGGTTGCACTTGCATTCGTGCATCCCGACGCCCTCCGATTGGCTCCAAATACACAACAGTCATAAAGATGACCATTTTGACTACTGTTACAGACCTCAAATAAAAAAACTTAAAGAATGAAAGTTGTAGGTCTACTCGTCCTCTTTCCGAATCATCTTGAATTACCTAAATCGGAGTTCGTATGAAAAAGTTATGGCCGTTTTACTACAGGAGGCCAAAACTGCCCAACTAGGCCACTTTTCCGGCGCCGGGGCACGAAACAGTGGCGCTGGGGAGCGGGACACGGTGCTGGGGCACGGGCCACGGCGCTGGGGCGCGGGCCACGGCGCTGGGGCGCGGGACACGGCGCTGGGGCGCGGACATGGCGCTGCGGAGCGAACCATGGCGCTGGGGCGCGGACATGGCGCTAAGGCGCCACTAAAGTACTACTGGAGTCGCGCCACGACGCCAGACTCCAGAATCCGGCGACAGCCTCGGCAACAGTACCAGAAAAATCAATTTGGCCAAAAAGCTCGAATCTAAATAAGTCGATTATCATGTAAATTGCATACAGACATCATATAATCGTATACTAACGACTTCTAACATGTTTCTACTCATCAATTAGCACAAACATCAAATATTCAACACCCAATTTTAATATTTTTGGCAAAACTCTATATTTTGATATTTTTCATGAAAACCAATACTGTGATTTTGTTATTCAATCAAAACAGAAATTTCCAAGCATCATGATTATGATTTTACACTCTAGCAATTCTTATAATCAATTTATCAATACAACAACTAATTAAACCTTAATTTCCATTTTAAAAATAACCCATTCTCATTCATAAAATTCTCTGTAAAACAATTTCTTCATAAAATATATACATACATGAATTAAACTCTATATAATCATGCATAACTCATGAAACACATCTACAATTGCTAATTATATAAACTTATAACCAAAACAACCAAAATTTCTTTTCATAAATTTTTCACAGAAACTTTTTGGGAAAAAAAAACTTTTAGAGTTTTGTAAAGAAGAAGATGGCCTACCTTGGATTATGAAGAAGATGATGGTCCTAACTCTTTGATTGTCAAGCTTTTCTCCAAAACCTGTTAATAATCTCTCAATTTTCTCTAGAATTCTCTCACTTTTCTTCTTTTCTTCTTCTTCTTCCTCTGAGTTCTTTCTTTCTCTATTTTCCTTCTTCTGAACTCTTTTCTCTCTGTAACATACGTACTAAAATATAACGTATATAATTATAATTATAATAATTGTATATTATAAATATAAGATATATAACTGACATCAGTTAAAGGTTTTGAAAATCAAAAGCCATAAGGCTTGTTTGGTTAGTCTAAATAAAATAACTCATTAATCTTTATGCCTTGTTTGGTAAAACTCAATTAGATAAAGAGTTATTATGCCATAAGACATGTTTGGTAAAACCATATTAAATTCTTTTAATTTATTTTGGTAACTCCTATATAGCAAGGTTATTAGTCACACCTTTATTAAATTAATAAATCAATTAAACGCTAATCTATTAAATTACTTTAACACATAAACAATTATAATTCTTTTTACAATTATAATTTCATTTAATCAACTGACATTTCAAACTACAATTTCTCATTTAAATATTATTATTTATTTAAAATCATTATAAGCTCTCTAGCTTATTAAATTAAACTCCATTATTATAAAATCTCATAATAATTAATTTATTTAGCTCCTTACTTATTTACTCAACAAATAATTAATTAAATCACATCAACTCAAATTGCCATATAATTCAATAAATATTTAATATTGCCAATAAATATTTAATATTTAATATTTAATTATTTATTCAACAAATAATTAAATAAACCACATCACTCAAATTGAACAATTATTTATTCAACAATAACATATCCAATAAATATTTATATAAATCAATAAATATTTATAACTTACATTTAAAAAAAAATATGGAATGTTACAAACCATCCGGTCTATAAAAGAAACTAGAACTTATGAAAATGTTAACTATTCAGATCTATGTATATTTCCAGGGGCTAGATATCCTGATAAATTTTAAGTCTTAGATTTGGAAAAGTACAACGGGTTAGGAGACCTTTATACCCATCTGAAGGTATATATTGGAGAACTCGGATCCTATGTAGAGGACGAAAAGCTGAGAATGCAACTATTTTAGAAAAGTCTAATTGGAGAAGCCAGAGCATGGTATGCTTGACTTGACAATTCCAAAGTCCACAGCTGGGAAGAGCTGGTCCATGCCTTCTTAAATCAATATAACTTCCAATCATAAATGACTTCGGATAGATATCAAGTGAACAAAGTTAAGAAGCAGAATAATGAGTCTTTCCGAGAGTATGCCCAAAGATAGAGACGTATTACAACACAAGTCAGCCCACCCTTGACAGAGACTGAGATGGTGACAACTTTCATTGACATACAAGAAGCTCCATATTATGAGAGGGTCCTAGCTGAAATAGGAAAACCGTTTTCAAAGATGATCAAGCATGGAGAAATGGCTGAAATGGGGTTGAAATCTAGAAAGATTAATGATCTTACTGCTTTGGAGGCAGTTGCTGAGCACCTCGAGACTGGAAATTATGGGAGTAATCCTCAGAGGGCCCATAAGAAGAAGGAAGAAGATGTATCCTTGATACTCCAGGGTCAAACTCAGCGAGGTAGTCAGAATTCACCCATTCAAAAGAAGAATAATTATTCCCCTTTTCAAATAGTCGTAAAGTCTCCAAATCCTCCATTTCAGAAAGCTTTGACCCAAGTAAAAAATGTGCATATCATTTTGGTTCCCCTAGCCATGATACATAAGAATGCTGGTCTCTAAAGCATAAGATCCAGGATATGATAGATAATGGTAAAATTATGGTAACAACACTAGAACAACCACATGTCCAGGATAATCCTCTACCTCAACACAACGAGGAAGGAGTCAACATGATTAGTATGGGGAATGGAGAAAATTCCAAAGACCTTAAATACATTGGAGAAAGGTCATAAACACATGAATGTAACCCTACTAAGTTGGTATATTCAGAAGGACGGTCTTCGATAGAGCATGAACTAAAATCCATCAAGGTGTATATTGATCAATTAGCAGAGTTAATGATATATCAACACCAAGTAACTTAGCAGCTGATAAGTCAGAAGCAAACAAACATTCCTCCGTCTAGATTCCTCTCAATTGGAAAGAGGGATAAAAACATGAAACCTGGGCTGATAAAGTTGCATGAGAAACAAGATTTCAGGCTCGTAGAGAGTTTTCAGCTAAGAGAAAGTTCACTCCATTGTACCAATCCAGGAAAGAGATTCTACAAATGTTGATCAATGAAGGGAAGATCACAAAACTGTTACCTCCAATGGACCCCCGATCAAGGAGGTTCAATGCTAATAAGATATGTCAATACCATTCTAACACCCCTGGTCATAACACAGAAGGCTGTTGGGCACTCTATCATCTAATTCAAAATCTCATTGAGAATGGTAATCTACAAATGGTAAATAGTAATGCCTTCCCTGAAGAAGAAGAGATATTCCTCCCGGGGAACGAAGTTTGAAAGAAATTGTAGCTGTCATTTTCCTATGAAGGAGACACGTCTGTAGTGCCCTTGGTAATTCAAGGGAGAGGGGATGACATAAGAAAGATTCCTATGAGGATAGCTGCACCGATACCCTTAATGTTGTCATTTCGACCGCAGTATCCTATTACCAGCATGAAAAAAGTCCCATAAAATTATGGGGAAAATGAGGGATTAATCTCAGATTGCATTGCTCTCCTACCTAAGGATAACCCTTTATACCTACCCTAGAGGGTGTTAAAGCCAGTTGCCAAAACCACGGGGAAAATACCCGAGGAGAAGATTGCAGAGTTCCTCAACAAAATGGGGCATAATGAAGCAAAAGTGGTGTAACATTTAAAAGAAGCACCCAAGCAAATCTCCATCCTGGATCTGATATTATCCTCGAATGATCATTGTAAAATCCTGATGCAAGTCTTAGAAGAAGCTCACTTGCCAAAAACGGTGGATACAAAAAAATTCCTTGACCTGGTATCGTTAACAGCAATGTGATATCCTTCACTGATGATTATATACTAGCAGAAGGAATTGGTCATCATAAGTCGCTACATTTAGCAGTGATATCCTCTAGATATGTGATAGGGGGTATTGACAGATGGAGGATCTTCCTTGAACATCTGTCCTTATGATACCTTGGAAAGAATGAAAATCAACCTAAACCTGATCCGGAGCAGTCATATAATCATAAGAGCCTTTGATGGATCTCAATGGTACATGGTAGGAGAAATAGAGATTCTAGTGGAGATTGGTCCACATATATTCCACATATCATTCCGAGTGTTAAATATAACTACTGGATACAATTTACTGTTGGGAAGACCTTGGATTCATATGGCAGGAGCAGTCCCATCCACACTTTATCAGCAGTTGAAATACATCATCAATGGTAATCTGGTAACTGTAAATGCTGAAATAGAATATCCAGTTCATGTGAATGGAGAGATTCCTTTGATCAGCCTCAATGAAGGAGTTAAGCCTACTAGTTTTCAAGCATTTGAAGTGAGCACCACTTATTATCAATCTATTGGGGCTCCAACCTTAAAACCAAGAATCTTTATCGAAGTAATGTATGTCGGTCAAGAGATGATATCCTTGGGCTTCTGGTCTGGTAAAGGGTTGTGAAAGAATCAATAAGGAATCAAGAGTCCGATTCAGATACCCGGTCGAAAAGGGAAAGCTGGATTAGGCTACTTCTACGGATCAAAGCATAGAAACCCGCATAAGCATATGCCGGTTCATATATCAACCATTTTATTATCGGATTTCACTGAAGCAAGCTTTAAGAAACCTGTGAGAAAGATTTTTGCCTCTTTGTCCAACCTGTTGATGCCAAAGGTTAATTTAGTTAAAGATAAAAGATAAACGCCCCTTCCCGCCAAGGAAGAAAAGATGCAGAATGTGCACTTCCTCCAAGAAGTTCAAAGTCAATTTGTAAAGATGCTCTACCTAGCACCTACTTAGGGTGAGGCTATCAATGTCAAGAAAGTTGACCAGTCAGGAAACCATCTTTCAATCCCTTTGTGACACCCCCAAATCTGGGTACTTCATTCCCACATGATTTGGTGTTCACTGTCAGAAAATTCATTTCTAACTACCCAAATTTAATAAAAATTAATCAATATATCTTTCCATTAAAGGGTTACATAATTAAATCCAATAAATCCCAGGTTGTCTAACCTTAAAACATTCATCAATTGCGAAAAAAATTAAGTAATTACATCACATAATTAAAAAAACTAAGTCTGAAAAATACAAGTCTCAATAATTAACAAGTCCTCAACACTTGTCCAACCTTCTCAATTTTAGCCGCAATAGATATATATATGCAAGAGTGAGCAAAACAAATGCTCACTTGAAAGGACATAATAACTGGCAATGAATAAACTCAATTGAATTGAATAACATTTTCTAATATCGATAATCAAGAACTGATACTCAAAATCATCTGAGGGTCACAAGATCATGAACTATGTCCTAGGTTGTAGGTATTTCTACTTAACCTTTAATAATCGTTAGACTATATGGACCTTCTTCTCATACTTAGGGAGATCAACCCTTCGTACCATGTATTGTGCACAAACATCTTAACGCTTTTGCGTAAATAATCCCCTATAATAGGGTTGTTCATCTCAGTTTTAATATACGAGTCCGCACCAAAGGAAGTTTGATTTGGATAAGTTTCAAGGGTAATTTGGAGTTCAACGTACATCAACTAAGGATTAGTTGAATCAAAAGTTTAATGACAATGCAAAGATTCAACATCAACGTATTACATGTTAGTTATGAACCAATAATGAATATTGTAAAGCAACAAATTCATGCTTTAAGGATAAAATTCAAAGCATTGAAAAGCTATAATAAACCTTTCTTGAACAAGATGGTAAAATAAAGTTACAATTTCCAGCAAGGAAACAAAGTTAAAAACTTTGCTCAACAGGATTCAAGAACTTGCTTAAAATAAAAGTAAGGTTAAGAAACTTGCTCAAATAAAGTTAGGGTTAGAGAACTTGCTCAACTGAATAATAGATTCAACAAACTTGCGTAATGTAAGAGTAGGGATAAAAGACTTGCCTCGTGTGTTAGCTACACAATTATAACTCACGCTTTCCGAACACCCTAAACATTCTATTAACATTGTAACACAACTTTAGCCACATAATATTAATCTAATAGATTCAACTTCAACTTTTATATAACTTGTCAACCCAACTTGAATTTTGATTTCTAAAAATCGATAAAACTTAACCAATCTAAAGTTCTTTCTTAGTCAACGATTCAATTTCATTAATCACATAATAAAGTTTTACAATAATAGCTTAAAGTATAATTTATAAAGTTTCACAACTTGAAATCATCAATTACACATGAAAAATCTGTTATAATATCTTCATATAAACCTAACAGATTGTCATGAACTTTAAACTAGATTAGACTAACTTTAAGTGATTGAACAAATAACATCTCATCACTGACTCTGTTCTGGGTCTAGCAAAGCTGCGCTGCTCTAAGCCTTGGGACAGGCGCAGGTGCGCCGTTTCTGCTTTTGACACTAGAGCAGCTGCGCTGATGTGCAAACAGAAACTACGTAAACTATTTTTTCGGCTCTATTCAAACCCAAACACACGAATTTTACTATTTAAACAACAAATTAAACATACCCAAATCACATAAACTTCATATAAACGTTACCCACCATGTATACATTGATTTAAAACATCAAAACAACAACAACAATCCAATTGAATCCTTTAAATTCCATATTTTTGCAAAAACTCCATTTTTAGACGTCCTTAGCAAAAGTAATCACTGAAAATTCGTTATTACACCAAAATAACCCATTTAAATTACTTTGTTTTTGTTTCTTCATGTATTAACACATTTAAGAATTAATTTACGGTTTATCATACCAATTGTACATCAATTTTAACATCACATAAGCCATATTCACATATATATTTCATTGTAATTCAATTTCTTCACTTTTAAACATTTTTCTAAGAATTTGATTACTCTAACTCATGAATAAACGGTATAAAACAGTTTATAAACATCTATTAACACATATAACACCATATCTTCAATAATCATTCACAAAATTTATTTACAAAGAATTTTTCATGAAACCTTAAGAACACCAAAAACTAACAATAAAGAGTTAGATTTCTACCTTAATTCCTTGTTAGATGATAAGAATTACTTTGTTAATCCCCTCTTGATTCCCAAAACTTCCAACTTTTCGCTCAATTTCTCTAGAGCTCTCACTTTGTTCTCTATTTTCTTCTTCTTCTCTCTATACTAAACTTACTTAGAAAACTAACGTAGCTAATATATGATATAACTCTACGTAAACTAAAACTGAAAATATAATATATAAACCGACGTATAACATAATATCACCTTAATAACATGTCAGTTATATTTTTTTTAAAATTCAAAAGCCATTAAGGCATGTTTGGCAAAACTGAATTAAAATAAGGATTTAAAAGCCTTAAGTCTTGTTGGGCAGAAACTAATTAAACTCCTCTTGTTTATTTTAATAATGCATTTACTATATAATTTAATTAGCACACTTTATTTAGTTAAATTCTAATATTCAAATTTAACTAAATTTAACATCAACTTATTAAGTCATATAGCCACATAAATCAAATAATTATAAAATTATAATTTCAGTATTAATTATAATTTTATCTAACAAATTAATAACTCTATAATTTAATTATTAAATTAAATTAGAATATTACCATTATGTAATATGATGATAAATTTAACAATTCATTTAATTTAATCAACTCATTAAATTAAAATTCCAAATCACAAAATTACCAAACATCAATTTAATTAATAAATTACGCTAAATTAAATTAGTCCATCACCAAAATTCATGAATTATTTATTTAACTAATAAATAATCAAATCAATCAAGTATTTATTTAACAATAAACATATCAACTAAAATATTTATTTAATTCAATAAATATTTTAAATTACATATGAAATTTTTGGATTGTTACATCCTTCCATTCTTACAAGGATTCTGTCCCTAGAATCACCACTCAAATAATTCATTCGTCACATTCTTCCCCCCTACAAGGATTCTGTCCCCAGAATCGTAGAAACATATCAAACAAATAACTCAGGATGACTTTTCATAATCTTATCTTCGAGTTCCCACGTAGCTTTCTCGGCATTGTGGTTCCTCCATATCACCTTCACAGAAGGTATCACTTTATTCCTGGGCACTTGTTCTTTCCTGTCAACTATCTGGATAGGAATTTCCTTGTAAGACAAATCTTTATCAAATTGAAATGGTTCGTACTCGATCACATGCTTGTAATCGGGTTTATACGGTTGTAACACTGATATATGAAAAATATTGTGAACATGTTCTAATTCTGGAGGTAGAGCTACCTCGTAAGCCACTTCTCCTACTCTTTGCAGTACCTCAAAGGGTCCAATAAACCTCAGACTTAGCTTTTCTTTCTTACCAAATCATATCTTGCCCTTCCAAGAAGAAACTTTTAGGAAAACGAAACTTCTAACATCAAATTTGCGATTCTGTCAGTGTTGATCAACATATTTCTTCTGTCTATTTTGAGCAGCTACTAACCATGTTCTGATGATCTTGACAACCTCAGCGGTCTGTTGTACTAGTTCCAGCACTAATAGTTGACGTTTACCAACTTCATCCCAGCACAGTGGAGTTTTGTACTTTCTTCCGTACAATGCTTTGTAAGGCGGCATGCCAATACTCACATGGTAATTATTATTGTAGGCGAATTCATCCATTATGTATGCTCTAAGCATATCTTCCAACGTCTGGATTGTTCGTTTACTTTGGCCATCTATTTGAGTATGGTATGTCGTACTCATTCTCAACTGTGTTCCCATGCATTCTTATAGTCTCTTCCAGAAGTTTGACGTGAATCGCGGATCTCTGTCTGACACGATTGAAAATGGAACTTCATGCCTTGAAATAATCTCTTTAACATATAACTTTGTCAACTTTTCTAGATTAAATCTAATCTTTATTGACAAAAAGTGTGCTGATTTCGTTAGCCTATCCACTATCACCCAAATTGTATCATACCCTTTCTGAGTAGTCGGAAGACCCACCACAAAATCCATTGTGATATGCTCCCACTTCCATTTCAGTATTTCCAACAGCTGAAGTAATCCGCTTGGTCTCTAATGCTCGGATTTGACTTTTTGGCATGTCAAGCATTTTACGACACATTCTGCAATATCTCTTTTCATATTTGGCCACCAGAAATGCCGTCGTAAATCCTGATACATCTTCGTACTTCTCGGGTGAATTGAATATCTTGAATTATAAGCTTCAGTCAAGATTTCGTCTTTAATTTTAGGTACTGACGAAACCCAAATTCTTCCCTCGAACCTCATTAATCCTTCGACATCGATCTTGAACTTCATCTCACCACCCTCAGACACCCGCTCTTTGATTTTCTTGCATCCTTCATCTTGTAGTTGAGCGTTCTTTACCCTGTCCACTAAAGTTACACTAGCTTCCATTTGGAACAATCTTTCATCCAATTCCTTTGGAAATTTTACTTCCAACTCTAGTTTCGCTATTGCTGAAATGAGCTCCTCCCGAGCAGTTAACAACATCAACTTCTGCTGACCCTTTCTACTCAAGGCATCGACAACCACATTTGCTTTACCTGGATGATAAAAGATTTTGCAATCATAATCCTTGATCAGTTCTAACCATTGTCTTTGATGTATGTTCAGATCTTTCTGTATGAAAATATACTTTAGACTTTTATGGTCTGTATATATCTCACATTTCTCCTCGTAGAGATAGTGTCTCCATATCTTCAGAGCAAACACCACCGCAACTAACTCTAAATCATGAGTCGAGTATCCTTTCTTATAGTCTTTCAGTTGCCTTGATGCATACGCAATGACTTTGCCATTTTGCATAAGCACACAACTTAGTCCTTTATGCGATGCATCACTATACACCGCAAAGTTTCCTGTATTATCTTGTAATGATAACACAGGTGCCATGCTTAGCTTCTTTTTTAATTCCTGAAAACTCTCTTTGCATCTCTCCGTCTAAACAAATTTTACGGCCTTTCTTGTTAAATTCGTCAACGGAGTGACAATTTTGGAAAAGTCTTGAATAAACCGTTTGTAGTAACCTGCCAATTCCAAGAAACTCCTCAGCTCTGATGGTGTCCTTGGTTGTTCCCAATTTATTACAGCTTCGACCTTTGATGGATCCATTAAAATTCCCTCTTTGTCAATTACATGCCCAAGAAATTGCACGCGCTCTAACCAGAATTCACATTTAGAGAATTTCGCATACAACTTTTCTCTTCTTAGTGTCTCCAACGCCAAACGTAATTACTTTACATGTTCCTTTTGAGTTCTGGAGTACACCAGGATATCATCGATGAACACCACCACAAATTTAGCTAAGAATGGTTTAAATACCCTGCTCATTAAATCCATGAATGCTGTAGGGGCATTAGTCAAACCAAAAGACATTACCAGAAACTCATAATGTCCATACTGATTTCTAAATGCCGTCTTCGGTACATCCTCCTTCCTTACCTTTAGATGATGATACCCACTTGTCAGATCTATCTTCGAGAAATATCTAGCTCCTTTAAGCTGATCAAACAAGTCATCTATTCTTGGCAACGGATACCTATTCTTAATAGTGACTTTATTTAACTCCTTATAATCAATGCAAAGACGCATTGACCAATCTTTCCTCTTCACGAATAACACCGACACCCCCCACGATAATATAGTCGGCTGAATGTATTTCTTGTCTAACAACTCTTGCAGTTGTACCATCAATTCCTTTATCTCTATCAGAGCCATCCTGTACGGGGCCTTCGATATCGGAGCAGTCCCTGGTGCTAAATCGATAACGAACTCAATCTCTTTGTCAGGCAAAAGTCCAGGAAAATCGTCCAGAAATACATCCACAAAATCCGTAACAACTGGTATATCCTCCAATTTCAAACCCTTCTTCTGAGTATCGACTATGTAAGCTAAATATCCTTGCCTCAATAACTTCTTGGCTTGCATAATCGTCAGACAACTCACTTGTCTAGGTGATTTGCTACCATAGAACACTACCTTAGACGGAGTCATAAGGTTTACACATTTCTTTTGGCAATCAATTATTGCTCCATAATTGAATTGCCAATCCATCCCCAATATAACATCAAATTCACCAAGTTTAATCGAGATTAAATCTACTGTCATTACATTTCCCTTAATATTCACCCTACAATTCTTATACACGAATCTAATAGGAATCACCTCCCTATTCGCAATTTCTATATTCAAAGGGAAATTCAACTCTTCACTAGGCAATCCTAAACTCTTAGCAAAATCATCAGATATAAATGAACAAGTAGCACCCGAATCAAATAATACATATGCATTTATATCATTGATTGGTATTATACCTGACACAACATCTTTTGACTGCACTGCATCTTGTACAGTTATGTTGAAGGTTCTGGCTGTGGGTCTGCTCTATGACGTCGGTCCAACAATAGCCAATGTACCCCCGCTGCCACCTCCTTTGCTTTCAGTTGCACTTCTAGCTGTCTTCTTAGGACACTTGCGAGCTAGATGATCCTTTGATCCGCATACAAAACAAACACCCTTCTTTGGTTGAGGGCAATTCGGAGCAATGTGACCCTTCTGCCCACAGTTATAGGACACCCGCTTACCTCTCAAGCACACACCAGTGTGATTTCTTCCACAGGTAGCACACGCTTCAAATTTCTCATATGTTGGTCACTCTGCTGACTCCCAACACCTGCACCCTCATTCCACTTCCTCTTTGGGTTATTATTCCCACCACTGCTACCACCAGTTTTTCCTTCATTCTCATTCTTCTTTTTTCTCTGTTCTTGATTGTACTTTGTTAAAGCATCGTTTCCACCTTCCGCGATAATCGCCTTCTCAAGTACTGCTGCAAATGTCTTCAGCTGAAATATAGAGATTGCTGTACAACCAGGGCTTCAATCCCTGTTCAAATCTTCTTGCCTTACGCTCATCTGTGTTAACCTGATATGACGCACACCTCGCCAACTCATTAAATTTTACTGCATATTCTGACACCGTCATCGCACCCTGCTTCAGCTCTAAAAATTGAACTTCTATATGATTCTGCGAGCTTTCTGGAAAATAGGTCTCGAAAAATATTTCTTTAAACCTATCCCACGCCATTACTCCTTGACCCCCTTTGGTTTTGTTTACATGCCACTAGTAGCTGGCTTTTGCTTTCAACATGAACATTACAAAAATAGTCTTCTGGTTTTCATCGACTCTAGTAACATCGAAAACCCTCTCTATTTTCGTGATCCAGGTCTGTGCCTCAACTGGATTCATGGACCAACGAAACTCTAGTGGTCCTACTGCCTTAAAATCTTTAAAGGTTGCTGCTTGGTTCTACGACTAATTCTGAAGTGCTCCCGTCAATAATGTCACCAACTGCTGAACCGGGTTAGCTTTGGCATTGTTGTTATTGGTAGACCCCTCAGGGGTTCATTGTTGTGGTTAACGTCTTCTTGGAGGCATTTTCTGTTTAAAATTCACTTATTAGATCGTTACTCAATTTCTTAAGTATCTTGTATTTAACTTGCACATCATAAATGATCATCACATAACACATAACATCTTGAACAAATAATAACATTTCATTTATTCATAATCTTTTAAGGACACAGAAATGATAGCATCACTGCTGTTTACATCACCTTCCCGAACTAGTAAAGTTTTAGGATAACATCATCATATCCCATTGGTCACATAACACTTGGGATTTACATCTTATTTATTATATAATTATTCACTCAATAATTACACTTTCTATAAGGCCTTCTAAAACGTTGCACAACCTTACGACGCTCTTCTTCCATGATACGAAATATCATTCTACGATCTAACATATACCATGACAACTCCTCGAACTGAGTCAGATAGTACATGACTCGGTCTTGAGCTTTGTTCATCGCAGTATGGAAAACATAGGCCATCTCTTCCATCTTGACCTTATTTGCTTGAACCTCTCCCTTTGCTACATCTACACGCTGGGAAGCCTTCTTATAATCATCTTCAACTCTTGCTCTCTTAGCGGACTCTTCTTTTAGGTTATCCTTCAGTTTTGCAACCTCCTCCATCAGCTGCTCCTTCTCCCCCTTTGTGTGAACCAGCTTCCATTCCACATTACCGAGACGTTCGTCAAGATCCCGGATCTCATCGTCCTTCTGTGCCATCGAAGTCTGATGTTCATCTAGTTAGGTTTGTAATATTTATAAACGCAATCAAATTGTACAAAATAAGCGGAAGCATGAAAAATTAGAGTTTTAAAATTTTACAAACCATATTCCCGGATCACCCTTTATGCACAATTATTAATTAAACGAAAATATGAAGAATAAAAATCATACCCTTGAAGATTCGAGCTTCCTCAAGTACAAGTTCACCTCCAATCTTTTTCGCGTTCAACTTGAATCCACCGGGTTGGGTTCCTTCCTTTGATCAACGTTAGCCACCCAAGTGTTTGGCCTCTAGAGGTGATCCACCAAGGAAGAAGAAATATTCAAGAAGAAGGGTGGTTGACTAAACCCTAGTTTTCTATCTCTATAGAAAAAGAACGTACTCTCCAACTGTTGGAATTGCGTATATCGATATCTAATATAAGACTCACCTTATAAAGATATCAGGTAACCCTATTTAATTAAAATAATGTATTATTTATTTAATTAAACTCTTTTAATTAAATGGGCTCCCTAATCTTATTAGGGATAATTAATTAAACTCCTTTAACTAATTTTCCCTCCTAATCCTATTAGGAATAAATGAAAGTACTTATATTAAATTAATTCCTAAACTCTTTTAGAAATTAAAATAATAATAATTGTAATAATATTAATAAGACTCCTCTTATTAATTTATATTTAATATTTCTAAAATATTAAATAATAAATATTAAGCTATTTAATTTATTCTATCACCATAGATTAAATTAAATATACTTAACATATTATTACGATTATGCCATTGACTTCTTAAATAATTATTCTTCCTTTTATGGTGTGACTATTTAGGTTCTCCATATTAAACCGGTTGTGAATAAATCAATTAGAACAATTCTAATCTTATTTAAGTAAATAAATTAAATAATTAATTTATTTAAATAGATAATATTTATTCTACAATAGGGATAAGCCTCCCTAACGATCAACGACTTTCCAGATAATATAGATTTCAACATTAATCATAAAAGAACCTTTGAGTAAATAGTTACCGTACAATTCAATCATTCCACCATACAATGTCCCAATTAAATATAATACATGAAATTACTGTCAAGTCTTATTTTATTTAATTATATGTATTTTGACTCTTAAATGCACAACTCTAAATAATACAAATTAAAAACTCCTTTCTAATTTCATTCTGCCTTGGCCAAGGACTACTGGGTTGTCATTTATCGAATCACATAGGATATTTCTCTTCTTTTACTAGAAGTGGTAGATTCTTTATTGATCATACATTATCTCCATGTACAATTTATTATACCCAAGCATACTCTTTGATATACCCTAAGGGTCTTAAGGAATAAGTCAAAGTATAACTCATTATACACAAGATACTATGATGATCTCAAGTCCAAGGATCACTTGTACTACTATCACTATAGGAATTCCTATTGACAGACAAGTAAAACTCCATTAGGTATTCCTTAGCGAGCCACGTTCAGTGAACTTATTCTCTAATAAGCACCTACATATTTGTTTTAGTGTCTCCACACAAATGATCACGAGATCAATTATCCTTATCTAATGAGCAAGCAACGTATGTACCAATATATCCGGATTCACTAATTCCCAATTTAGTAATCCAACGATTGAGAACTATTTTAGTTTTAAGCTTTCTACGAATTTAGATCTCATTAGAATGATCATCATCATTATTCTAAAAGCATTGCTTAAAACTATGGGTTTATCATATATTATAAAACATCATCATGTAGATAATTAAAAACCTTTAATAAATTAATACTTTTTATTAATAAATGAATAAGATTGCTACAAAGTATATGCTTTATCATCAAATATGATTATCTTGTGTGCATACTACTTTCAATCTCGAACTTGCACTAAAACTAATCGCCATGGTATCTCATACCCTTCTTCTCTATGTGACGATTATCCTGCTGTTGGATAAGCTTTAGGTAATGGATATGTAATGTTGTTCTTGAGAGTTCACTATCTCTATAGTAATTTCCCATCTTTCAATGATTCCTATACCAAAGAAAGTGCCACAACACATGTTTAGATCCAAGATGAGACTTAGGAACTATTCCTAGTTCTGTAAGGAACTTTTCATCTAAACAATCAACTTGCAGCTTCATTTATAGCTATATACTTTGTCTTTATCACTTAACCAACAACTCTTTGCTGTTTGGAACCTTTCCAATTCACTGCACCACTGTTCAAGGTAACGCTTTACCTTAAAGTGGATTTTCTGTCGTCTTGGTCTGTCTGAAAAATTTGAGTCTGTTAAGCCCTCTAATTTTAATTTAGACCTACCATGTATATGATCACATCCTTAGTGCCGGTTAAGTACTTTAAGATATTTTCACTGACTCATAGTGAACTTTTCCAGAATATAACTGATCATCATCAGGTCTCGTACATTTCATTGCATACATGATAGTTACTCATGCGATCTCTCTTTTATGAGTCTATAGGGACTATTAAGAGAGATACACTCCAGGGCTCATCAACATGAGACATCCCATGGAGTTTGCCATGCTAAGCGAATTTAGCATCAAATGAATATATGTTCCTTGGGTTAAGTCGAGCATCCTATTAAATCTATCTATATAGATTTGCATCCCAAATTAAGATACTCTTCCCAAATCATTCATGGAGGAATGTTTAGACAACTTTATCTTTACTGATTGTAGCATTGGTATGTCATTCTTTATCCGTAGTATATCAACATATAATACTAGGAATATTACGACGCTCCCACTGACCCTTTTGTACACACTAGGTTCATTCTTGTTTTTGATAAAATCAAACTCTTTTGATTGTCTCATCAAAACGAATGTTCCATATTTGAGAAACTTTCTTCAATCCATTTCTCTGAGTGTCTACAACTCTTATCTCATCTTATGTAACTGGAACATCATCTTCTATGATACGTATCTCATCATCATCGTCCATGATGAATCAATACCTCCCAGGTATCTTCGGTACTATTCCAGATTTACGATTCGATTGTGGTACAATAGCTCTATCTACAAGTTCCTCTTATTTGATTTATAGTACTTTGTAGTTCTTGAACTCTTCAAGATTAGGAATCCTCCCTGTCCATAACTCTTATAGAGTCTTGGGGTCAAATTTTGAGGTTACCTTTTTCGTAGATATACAGCCATTTCTAGAATATTATCCCCGAAGGTTACTGAAATGTCGGTAAAATCATTATGGATCGTACCATGTCCAACAAGGTATGATTTTTCCTTTCAGATACATCAATCAATTATTGCATATCAGGAGGCGTCCATTGTGAGAAAATAATTTGAGATGATCTAGAAACTTATTGCACAAGTATTTATTCCTTGATCTAATTAAAGAATCTTAATTCTTTGCCAATTTGTTTCACTTCTGAATTCTTTGAACCTTTCAGATAATTCACACTTGTATTTCAGCAAATACACACATTCAACCTTTTGAATAATCATCTCCTTTTTCATATACCAATTTGTTCAATTTGCAAAATAATTTTTCATGTAAGTCAAGTACAAAAAATCCATTAAGTAATATTCCAGTTATATACAAAATATTATTATAAATAGAACAATAATTGTTCTTAATTATAATACCAAAGATTTCATTGTCCAACAATAAAATAGAAATAATGTTTCTAACGAGAATTGGAATACAATAACAACTTATTGACTTAATAGACTTGCCCGTAGGCAATGCTAAATAATAAGTTCCTATGGCTAATGTAGCAACCTTTGCTTTATTTCCCACACATAGGATTACTTATCTTTGTTTAACTTTCTACTACTGCTTGGTTCCTTCATAAATCTATATTTATGAGAACCAAAGCCAGTATCCAATACCCAAGTATAACCTTGACTTAAAGAAAAATTAAATCATGAACAAAATAATATTTGTAACCGAAACTTCACTAAGCTTCTTTTGGTTAGCCTCTGCAAGATGCTTCTTGCAGTTTCTTTCTAGTGTCCAGGCTTATTGCAGTGGAAGCAAACTCATTTGCTATCCGTATCAATTTTGTTCTTATTATCCTTTGTTTTTGTCTTTATTTATTTACCTTCTTAAAATCGTTCTTCTTTTTAGAAGATCCTTTGGCCCCTACCAGTAAGACTTGGTCTTTCTTGGTTGGAAAGTGACTCTCAACATTTTTCAACATGTTAAGCAAATTAGTGAGGCTGATATCTAGCTTGTTCATATGAAAAATTCATAACAATTGTGAAAGGAGTCCGGGAGTGAGTGCAAGATCAAATCTTGGCTCAACTCTCCATCCATGACAAAACCTGTTGTTCTAATTGTTCAATCAAATTGATCATGTTTAGGACATATGTCTGTACTTTAGTGTCGTTGGTCATTCTAGATCGGAAGAGTTTCTTAGATATCTGATATCTATTAGTACTATTTTCCTCACCATCAACTACTTGATGTGCTAGAGTATAGTAGGAGTATCCATAGTTTCATGCTGACGCTGAAGCTTGTTACTTATGGATACGAGCATGATGCATTGAGCCAACTGTGCATCATCTTGCTACTTTCTAAAAGCAGCAATGTCTTCCTCAGAGGCATTGTCTGCAACCATTGCAAGGATAGGCGTATTAAGGACATAAGATAGCTTTTCAGCCGTGAGAACTATTCTCAATTTTCTTAACCAATTCGTTTAATTCGGTCCGGTTAAATAACATCTAATATGTTTCACAGTGATAGTAATTTAGACATTGTAAAATTCTATAGATGAATTTATAATTAACAATATTTTAGCATACATTCTTTTATTAATTACCAAAATAATTTAGGTCTTGTTTTAAATTGGTATCTCCCATTATTTTTATCAAACAATATTACCCTCACTAATATAGTTCGGCAAAATCTAATTAAAGATTTGTTAGTGAGAATAAGGATCCCATTTCAAATGTATATAGCCTTGTGGTGACACAACAAACTATATATAAATAAATACGTAGACAACTCTTGTCAATTACATCAACTATGTAACTCCTTGTATTTTACCTCTTAGATTATTTTGATCAAGTGGTGGCACATTCGAATCAAAATTATCCAAGTTAAGTCCAACCTAGCACTCCATATATTCAAAAAAAAAAATATTGTCCTTATGGTGACACAACAAAATAATATTGTTCAATTTTCTTTATAAGCATCAAATGTGATAAAATTAACATCTCAAAGAATTAAGATAAGCCTTGTGGTGACACAACAAACTTATAATAATTAATTGATACTCTATTATTTTTATCATGCTAGAAGGCGACGTTCGATATTCCAAATATCTTTGAACGCTTAGGACTTAATATAAAAAATTTGAGGGGTTTATTATTAATTTGTCTCATCTTGTTTAGCGCGCATTCGCATGTTAATTAATATGACGCATATTTTATATATATATATATATATATATATATATATATATATATATATATATATATATATATATATAGTATAAGCATGCACATATAGAATACTATATTCTACCCGGATTGATTATGAACTTTTATTCTAGTTTGGTTCACTAGAGCCACCAAGTGAACTAAAATGTCAAAATCTAGGGGTGCAAAAATTAATTTTTTAAATATAACTATTACATTTAAACCCGGGCTCCATTACAAACGGGTCTTCAAGCGCTCCTTGCTACTTGATCTCTAATTCTTCAAAATTAATTCTAACTATTCCTATTACAAAACTATTTAAAATAAATAGAAACCTTGATCAGCAGTCAAGGGGAAGTACATAGGAGGGAGTTAGAATTTACATTAAGAAAAAATTAGAGAAGAAGAGGTACACATACCCCATTTAATAAAACCCATACATTCATGCATCTAACTAAAATAAAATTCAATCACATTGGTCAATAGTCCATAATCAATTCTATTTATTATCATACACATCACCATATGCATCAATAAATAATAAACATTCAATATATATATATATATATATATATATATATATATATATATATATATATATATATATATATATATATATATATATATATATATATATATATATTGATATCATTTAATGGACAAATTTAGTTAGTATAAAATTTAATTTTGAATCCAAATTTTAAATCAAAATAAACCTCTTTTATTTTAATTTATCCAATTTTGAATAAAATAAACTATTTTATTTTAATCAAAATAAACTCCTTTATTTTAATTAATTATGGAATCCAATTCCATGTAAAAAAAACTCCTTTATTAAAGGAAACACGGATTCTCTTTCCTATTCGCAAATAAATTCCTTTATTTTGAATAATATGAAATCTTATTCCATATCTAAATAAACTCCTTTATTTAAGAAAATTAGGATTCTCTTTCCTATTCACAAATAAACTCTTTTATTTTGAATAATATGAAATCTTATTTCATATCTAAATAAACTCCTTTATTTAAGAAAACATGGAATCCAATTTCAACTCCAATTAGTTATCATGTAATCCAATTCCAACTCTAATTAGTTAGCATAAAATTTAATTTTAAAATTAAAATAAACTTAATATTTTAATATTAAAATAAACTTTTTATTTTAATTATAAAATAATTGAGAATAATATATATATATATATATATATATATATATATATATATATATATATATATATATATATATATATAATATCACCATATCACGAATCTTGGATGACGAAAACATACTACTGCAGGTAATATAACTATATATTATATCATATATAATATAACTATTATAATTAACTTAGTTTAAGACTATCCAGGATGAAAAAGTTGGTCATCCACGTGAATATGAAGAAGCAGTATGATATAGTATATATTATTACAATATCCTGGGTCATGTGATATCTTTATTTTTGAAAAACAAATCAATCACCAATTACAGGATTCTGCATAACACAGAATCGATTTTTAAAAATAGGCTTCGTGAAAAGTATACAACTTTTTTTTTATTAAATAAATTTTATACAACAAAATTATGCCCAATTAAATTGTTCTAAATACATATTAATATACATATCAAATTAAAATAATTAATAATTCGCATAAAAGTTTGGCTCTGATACTACTGTTCGGTTTGTAATATTCATAAACGCAATCAAATTGTACAAAATAAGCGGAAGCATGGAAAATCAGAGTTTTAAAATTTTACAAACCATATTCTCGGATCACCCTGTATGCACAATTATTAATTAAATGAAAATGTGAAGTACAAAAATCATACCCTTGAAAATTCGAGCTTCCTCAGGTACAAGTTCACCTCCAATCTTTTTCGCGTTCAACTTGAATCCATCGGGTTGGGTTCCTTCCTTTGATCAACGCTAGCCACCCAAATGTTTGGCCTCTAGAGGTGATCCATCAAGGAAGAAGAAATATTCAAGAAGAAGGGTGGTTGGCTAAACTCTAGTTTTCTATCTCTATAGAAAAAGAACGTACTCTCCAACTGTTGGAATTGCGTATATCGATATCTAATATAAGACTCACTTTATAAAGATATCAGGTAACCCTATTTAATTAAAATAATGTATTATTTATTTAATTAAACTTTTTTAATTAAATGGGCTTTCTAATCTTATTAGGGATAATTAATTAAACTCCTTTAACTAATTTTCCCTCCTAATCCTATTAAGAATAAATGAGAGTACTTATATTAAATTAATTCCTAAACTCTTTTAGAAATTAAAATAATAATAATTGTAATAATATTAATAAGACTCCTCTTATTAATTTATATTTAATATTTCTAAAATATTAAATAATAAATATTAAGCTATTTAATTTATTCTATCACCATAGATTAAATTAAATATACTTAACATATTATTACGATTATACCATTAACTTCTTAAATAATTATTCTTCCTTTTATGGTGTGACCCTTTAGGTTCTCCATATTAAACCGGTTGTGAATAAATCAATTAGAACAATTCTAATCTTATTTAAATAAATAAATTAAATAATCTTCATTAGTACATCACTATCAAACATAATCCATAAACACTGAGTGTCCCCATATATTACTATTGATGAATTTTCCTAATCCATCACTTAGAACTTTAAACGAGTTTTCTCTATCCTGTTTATGGTTATATTCCTAAGGCTTTTCCCCCCCACCTAAGGTTTATAACCTACAGCTTTGATACCAACTTGTGACGCCCCCAAATCCTAGTTCCCTAACCTCGGGTTTGGTGCTCACGATCTGTCATATATATCACATCTAACTACTCATTCATTTATGAAAAACAACATTAATAATATTCCTTAATACAACTTATAACAATATCACAAGTTAACTAACCTTGACATAACTTACATACCCTTATATAACCAAAAGGTTTACATAATAATTACATAACAAAACATAACCATTAAAAGTTGACACTAACTACTCCTGAACCTTGCCTTTGCCTTTGTCCCTGTTAGAACCTTCTGCTACATCGACATTAGCTGAAATATTTTATTTAAGCAAGGGTGAGCAACGAGTTTGCCCAACAAGTTAAAATATACAATAAATGATATATATCATGAATAGAAGAGTCTAGCTTCTATAGAACTTCAACAATAATCAAAAGATTTCGAAGTAGCTGAATAATAATTCAATCTCAATAATAAAACTTTCTCCCATTTCCTACTGAATAACATATCAGAGATGAAAGAGTAAAATTCTTTCAAAGATTCAATAATATTCAATTGAATAAGAAGAATTAACAATACTGCAACAATATTCAATAAAGTGGGATATACCCAGCTTTCATGCTGAGTGATCACAAAAGGATCATGAACTACTAGAGGAATCATTTAGTTATTAAAACTAAATTATTCCACAAGAATATACATTAGTTATAAAAACTAAACTATACTCTTCTGCAAGTACCTGGAGTGGCCAACTCCTTTGTACCCTATATTATGCATAATACTCAATAATAGCGCATAGGTCGATTTACGACATTAAAATTTGTTCATCTCAGTCTTACATCACGAGTCCGTACCACAACAATATGGTTTGGATTACTTTCAAAGAAATACTATGATTTCAATAATTAATAACAATACTAATCTAGCCAAAACCAATGGCATAGATCTTCCAATAACAATTCAGTTCATAATAAATAGAACATTTCATGCTTTAACAAATATTAGTCTCGCCAAAACAATTAGCTGAGACATGATTTATAAACAATTCAAATAATAGAACAAGAATCAATTGCACTACGTGCGAATTACAATAATCGTTATAGATATGAATAACTATCAATAATTATTCACTACCATGCTTGAAAAATAGTAACTCAAGTTGAGTTAGGAATTTTCCTGATTTGTTGACTACTGCTACGCAATTAAGTTAACTTCTTTTGTAATACCTATCATTAATAAGATTGGTCTTTTAAACAGCATATCATACTTTGTATCATAGTACAATTACTTTATCAATCAATTATCTAACACTTAATCGCATAATTAAATATTAGATAACACCTTACAATATTAGTATTATTATCATCCTTCGCTAATTCTTTAATCTCTATATCATATACATTATAATTTAACACTTTAATCTTATATATTACAAGTTCTTATTTAACATCTCATAAGTCAAATACTAATCCAGCAACCTGGATTTCAAATCCAGTAATCCAAACTGCATTCCAGCAAACTGGATTCCCAATCCAGCAACCTGGATTTCAAATCCAGTAATTCAAACTGCATTCCAGCAAACTGGATTCCAAATCCAACAACTAGATTGCAATCCAGCAAGCTGGATTCCACATATTTTTAATTCAATAAACTTCTTTTCAATTCATCAAGCTGGATTCATCAGATTTTTCAATCCAGCAAGTTGGATTCCATATCCTTTTCACGAAAACACTAAATTAGCTTATTATTTTTCTATCATTTGGCCAATCATATATACATATATTCCATACACAAAAAGTATTTTTCTGGAATTTTTCAACTCCCTTAAGTATTTTTCAAAAATTAATTTCTAGTTACTTCCTTAAGAAATTAGCTACCTAGTACTTAACTCCAAAAATTCCCAACTTTTGACATAATCTTATACGTGTTAACGTGAGCCTCCATTTTAAATTTCGTGGCCATAGGAGTTATAGAACTCCGATTATAGCGATTTTCGTCCAAAAACCCAAAATATTGAATTGGTCATAACTTGGTCATTTTAAGTCGGAATGAGCTCATTTTTGGACACAACCTACTTTATCCCATATATTTTCATCCCCCCAAAGGCAGGATTTTATCTCATTAAATAAGTGGCTGAAACAGCCCTTCAAATTTCTTGGCAGCAACTTTTTAAGCATTTCTAGATTTTTCATCCTTTACTAAAATCATTCCACACGAAAATCTGTAAATCCTTTTTAAGTAATTCCACTTAGATATAATAGAAGACTCATATATCTAACTCTAGAAATTGACCACACTCAAAAATTTAAAGTAGCATAAGAGATATGGTCATTTACATATCGTACTTTGTTTTCTCAAAAATCTATTTTTCACCTTTGGTGACCTTTAAGAAAACTTCTATGTTCTCACATAATAACCAACATACCTCATCATACTACCTACTCAAACTTCATATACCCATGAATCTACCATAATACATGATCTATTTCATCAATCAAGCATCAAACACAAAGTTAAACACCATCAAGGCTTATAAAAATTAGGTTCTCTACATTTTGAAAAATCTAGTTTTATCTCATACTTTAGATTTAACTTTTGATCCTCAAAAGGGTTAGATCTAAACATGAAACACTTATATACACCTAGATCTAAGGTTTTAAACCTCAATATCAAAACTTCAAATTAAAAAAAAATCAAATCAAACTAAAAAGGAAATTAGACTACATAAGTAGAAATTTGGTTATACCTTTGCTTACTCTTCTCTTTTCTCATTCTTGCTATCTTTGATTAAGGAACTTTGAAGCTTTCAAAAACTCTCCCTCTCTCCTCTCCCTCTATAGCAGAATTCTCTAGGCTTTCTCTCTCCCTTAGTTGCTTTTGCTAACTTAGGAAGTGTGAGATATAAAAGATGAAAATGAAATAAAAAGATAAAAGAGAAAGGAAATAGATGTTAGTAAAGTTGTATAGATATAAGATATGTAAGTATATTATTTGCCAAATACTTCTCCCCTTCTCTCTCTTACTCATCTCCTAGAGGTTTCTTGCACTTAATGCTTAATGTGTTGGTCAAATAAAAAATTGGACACTTGTTGGAAGTTGTCCACCTACTAAAGTAAGTTATCATTACATTCTTCCCCCCTTTCTCTCCTCTCTAAATTTCGGCCAAGTGGCCTTTCTATTGCCCAAAGTTGTTTTCATTTTATGCTTTAATTAACGTACTTAATGTCCAACATGTCCCCTCCCACTTGGGCTAAAGGTTGGGCCACTTCTTTAATTCTTTGGGCTAGTAATTTTAATTCTATAGACTTGCAAATCAACATAGTTCTATGCTTATGAATTTTATCCATTCTCCACTATTTAATTAGGGTTCCATTACACACATTAGCAAGTTAATTTCTTACTCATATATTTTTAATTTCATAACCCAATTAGACTTGTTATTCTTTAGGTTATAAGATTAATTAATTGAGATGCATCAAATAAATCTCTTAGGATTAGTATATGTTTTTAAATACTATCATTCTCTTAAATTATAACTCATTAGGTTATTTAATTATCATACCTAATACATGTATTAGGTTACATAACTTTATTCTTCATCTCTTTACAAAATACATATATACACATTATATAATACATATTTACTTAATCACATACATAACTCACATATGTCCTAACATATTTCCCCTAGTTTATTAACTTATTTGCCCAAACTGACTTAATAAATTATAAACACATACATACTCATATCAATCATCAATTACTTAAGGATTGTAAATCCTTTTAATTTAATAATCAAGGCTAACATTCAAGCTATGTTAATTTCTTACATAACTTTCATTACTCTTCCTTGAGAATGATTAACTATACTACTTAGTTAATAAATTAACTATCTAGCTTAATTATCATATAAACTTATATGATTCAAGAACTTTCTTTATTCTTTTTCTAAAAAAAAAAATTTATTCGAAAAATTTGAATTATGTGAAATTCTGGGTTCTCACATTCTCCCCTGCTTATAAGGATTCCGTCCTCGGAATCACCGCTTTCTTACTCTCTAATATCTTTTAAAGTTGTATCATCAATTCGTTTATATCAACACAATATTAATTTGTGTTTCAAATACTAACATGTGACTTGAGATCTATAAAAGAAAACCATTCACAGCTATATCTATCTAATATTTGTCGCGTAATTCATTTAATTAACTAAATCATTACCTTTCACCACCTCCTGGGCAGCTACTACATCTTGCAACGTCATGTTGAACGTGCGCGCTGTCGGTCTTTCCGGCTGAGCAGGTCCTTTGATCGCCAGTGTTCCACTACTGTTTCCCTATTGTTGCTTCCACTTTCTGCATTCTTCTTTGGACAGTTACGAATTTGATGTTCTAGCGATCCACATGAAAACAACCTGATATCTTCTTTGGACTTGGACAATTTGGAGAGATGTTTCCCTCTTGTCCACAGTTAAAACACACTCCTTTTCCCTTTAAACATACTCCCAAATGCTTTTTACCTCAATTTGCACATGCCTCACCTTTCTTCCTATTATCTCCTGACTTGTCTCCAGATTCAGTATTGTCCTTCCACTTACACTTATTAGAGTTACTTCCTCCACTGCTACCTCCTTCATTCGTCTTTTTCTTCTTCTCTTGATGATACCTCGACACAGCTTCACTTCCTCCTTCGGCGATGATTGCTTTTTTCAACAGGGCCGAAAATGTCTTAATCTGCAACACAGCTACCTTGCTATATATCCCTGGCTTTAGTCCATTCTCAAACCTTCGCGCTTTTCGTACCTCAGTGTCCACCTGATGTGGAGCAAATCTCGCTAGTTCGTTAAATTTGGCGACATATTCTGCAACTGACATATTCTCCTGCTTCAACTCTAAAAAGTTTACTTCCATTCTTGCTTGCATACTTTCTGAGAAATAATTTTCGAAAAATAATTCCTTAAACCTTGTCCAGGTTACTACTTCTATACTAGCTCTAGCTTTGTTTGTCTCCCACCAGTAATTCGCCTCACCCTTCATCAAATAGGTAGCAAAATCTATCTTTTGCTCCTCCACTACTCTAGCAATAACAAAAGCTTTCTCCATCTCCTTTACCCATGTCTGGGATTCTATAGGGTTAGTGGTTCCCTTGAATTCCGGCGGTCCTACGGCCTTAAAGTCTTTAAAGTTAGCCAATGGATTAGCTGGTCGATTTCTTGCTACCGGGGCTCTAGTTTGCATAGCTTGAGCTATCATGTCTGCTAAGTTTTGCATTGGATCAGCTTGATTTCCTTTATTATTCACAGATCACTCCTCCCTTTGGTTACGATTTTGTCGCCTTGGCGGCATTATCTGATGAAATAAATACTTACATTAATACTTTGTCTTTATGCAACATCTTATTAGTAGTATACAAAATTTTAAACTTAAACCAATTTTAACTTTTTGGATTATCTAATTCAGCTTATTGAATTATCAAATTCATCAGATAATCATCTTAATAATTTAATTCTCAGAATTTAATTACTTATTTAAACACATAATCATATCATTGCATTTATATTTATGCAAATAGTACAAAGTACATGCAGCTACAAACGGTTACTATCCCTTTGTGACAAAAGTCGGGATTCATTACTACAACTTTACACAAAAAGTTGAGACATACAAAAGTTATTTTAATATTCATACCAAAGAGAATATTATACTCCTCACACTTAATCTTTCTTACGTCCACTTCCTTCATCTGTCTTCTTTTTAGGACAATTCTTAACCTTATGACATGTTCCACCACATGCAAAACATCCTCCTTTCTTTGGTTTAGGACAATTTGGTGATAGATGTCCTTCTTGACCACAATTGTAACACACATTCTTACCCCACATACATTCCCCTGAATGGTTCTTTCCACACTTGCCACATGCTTGTTTCTTCTTTGAATGCGAATTCTCTGAGTTGTTGTCACTGTCGTTGTTCTTTTTCCTTTTATTACCCTTCTTTTTCTCACTTACATCTTTAGATGATACATTACACTTAACCCTCATTCTATCGACCTGTGCCTTCAGAATATTTCATTCTTCTGTTATCTCGCGTAATGCTCTTTCTGTCTTCCATAATTCCTCTAGGAGAAGTACTTTAGTCCTTAAATCTTGAACTTCTGCAGATGCTTGACCTTCTTCGAATGCTACTTTGCCTTCTTCCCCATCTTTGATCTTTATTTCTGGCTCAACCTTAGTTTCTTTGGAATATACTTCTTCCTTTTCATCCAGCTCCATCTCGGGGTACTCGTCATGATCGCTTGCCAAATTTACCGCAGGTTCGTCTCTTAAAACTTCCTCAACTGACTCACTCTGAGCTGGCACCTCGGCTAATGGCATTGATGCAGCTGCTAACATTTTCGTAATCATCTTATCATCTCCTGATATCCTGTTACCAGTTTTAAATAACTTCATTAGTACATCACTATCAAACATAATCCATAAACACTGAGTGTCCCCATATATTACTATTGATGAATTTTCCTAATCCATCACTTAGAACTCTAAACGAGTTTTCTCTATCCTGTTTATGGTTATATTCCTAAGGCTTTTCCCCCCACCTAAGGTTTATAACCTACAACTTTGATACCAACTTGTGACGCCCCCAAATCCGAGTTCCCTAACCTCGGGTTTGGTGCTCACGATCCATCATATATATCACATCTAACTACTCATTCATTTATGAAAAACATCATTAATAATATTCCTTAATACAACTTATAACAATATCCCAGGTTAACTAACCTTGACATAACTTACATACCCTTATATAACCAAAAGGTTTACATAATAATTACATAATAAAACATAACCATTAAAAGTTGACACTAACTACTCCTGAACCTTGCCTTTGCCGTTGTCCCTGTTAGAACCTTCTACTACATCGACATTAGCTGAAATATTTTATTTAAGCAAGGGTGAGCAACGAGTTTGCCCAACAAGTTAAAATATACAATAAATGATATATATCATGAATAGAAGAGTCTAGCTTCTATAGAACTTCAACAATAATCAAAAGATTTCGAAGTAGCTGAATAA
This sequence comes from Panax notoginseng, assembly GCA_016801055.1. NCBI lineage: Eukaryota > Viridiplantae > Streptophyta > Magnoliopsida > Apiales > Araliaceae > Panax > Panax notoginseng. Next base: position 177,119,016 of record CM029013.1, read on the forward strand.
TAATTCAATCTCAATAATAAAACTTTCTCTCATTTTCTACTGAATAACATATCAGAGATGAAAGAGTAAAATTCTTTCAAAGATTCAATAATATTCAATTGAATAAGAAGAATTAACAATACTGCAACAATATTCAATAAAGTGGGATATACCTAGATTTCATGCTGAGTGATCACAAAAGGATTATGAACTACTAGAGGAATCATTTGGTTATTAAAACTAAATTATTCCACAAGAATATAAATTAGTTATAAAAACTAAACTATACACTTCTGCAAGTACCTGGAGTGGCCAACTCCTTTGTACCCTATATTATGCATAATACTCAATAATAGCGCATAGGTCGATTTACGACATTAAAATTTGTTCATCTCAGTCTTACATCATGAGTCTGTACCACAACAATATGGTTTAGATTACTTTCAAAGAAATACTATGATTTCAATAATTAATAACAATACTAATCTAGCCGAAACCAATGGCATAGATCTTCCAATAACAATTCAGTTCATAATAAATAGAACATTTCATGCTTTAACAAATATTAGTCTCGCCAAAACAATTAGCTGAGACATGATTCATAAACAATTCAAATAATAGAACAAGAATCAATTGCACTACGTGCCAATTACAATAATCATTATAGATGTGAATAACTATCAATAATTATTCACTACCATGCTTGAAAAATAGTAACTCAAGTTGAGTTAGGAACTTGCCTGATTTGTTGACTACTGCTACGCAATTAAGTTAACTTCTTTTGTAATACCTATCATTAATAAGATTGGTCTTTTAAACAGCATATCATACTTTGTATCATAGTACAATTACTTTATCAATCAATTATCTAACACTTAATCGCATAATTAAATATTAGATAACACCTTACAATATTAGTATTATTATCATCCTTTGCTAATTCTTTAATCTTTATATCATATACATTATGATTTACCACTCTAATCTTATATATTATAAGTTCTTATTTAACATCTCATAAGTCAAATACTAATCCAGCAACCTGGATTTCAAATCCAGTAATCCAAACTGCATTCCAGCAAACTAGATTCCCAATCCAGCAACCTGGATTTCAAATCCAGTAATTCAAACTGCATTCCAGCAAACTGGATTCCAAATCCAACAACTAGATTGCAATCCAACAAGCTGGATTCAACATATTTTTAATTCAATAAACTTTTTTTCAATTCATCAAGCTGGATTCATCAGATTTTTCAATCCAGCAAGCTGGATTCCATATCCTTTTCACAAAAACACCAAATCAGCTTATTATTTTTCTATCATTTGGCCAATCATATATACATATATTCCATACACAAAAAGTATTTTTCTGGAATTTTTCAACTCCCTTAAGTATTTTTCAAAAATTAATTTCTAGTTAATTCCTTAAGAAATTAGCTACCTCGTACTTAACTCTAAAAATTCCCAACTTTTAACATAATCTTATACGTGTTAACGTGAGCCTCCATTTTAAATGTCGTGGCCATCGGAGTTATAGAACTCCGATTATAGCGATTTTTGTCCAAAAAACTAAAATATTGAATTGGTCATAACTTGGTCATTTTAAGTCGGAATAAGCTCATTTTTGGACACAACCTACTTTATCCCATATATTTTCATCCCCCAAAGGCAGGATTTTATCTCATTAAATAAGTGGCTGAAACAGCCCTTCAAATTTCTTGGCAGCAACTTTTTAAGCATTTCTAGATTTTTCATCCTTTACTAAAATCATTCCACACGAAAATCTGTAAATCCTTTTTAAGTAATTCCACTTAGATATAATAGAAGACTCATATATCTAACTCTAGAAATTGACCACACTCAAAAATTTAAAGTAGAATAAGAGATATGGTCATTTCCATATCATACTTAGTTTTCTCAAAAATCTATTTTTCACCTTTGGTGACCTTTAAGAAAACTTCTATGTTCTCACATAATAACCAACATACCTCATCATACTACCTACTCAAACTTCATATACCCATGAATCTACCATAATACACGATCTATTTCATCTATCAAGCATCAAACACAAAGTTAAACACCATCAAGGCTAATAAAAATTAGGTTCTCTACATTTTGAAAAATCTAGTTTCTATCTCATACTTTAGATTTAACTTTTGATCCTCAAAAGAGTTAGATCTAAACATGAAACAGTTATATACACCTAGATCTAAGGTTTTAAACCTCAATATCAAAACTTCAAAATAAAAAAAAATCAAATCAAACTAAAAAGGAAATTAGACTACATAAGTAGAAATTTGGTTATACCTTTGCTTACTCTTTTCTTTTCTCCTTCTTGCTAACTTTGATTAAGGAACTTTGAAGCTTTCAAAAACTCTCCCTCTCTCCTCTCCCTCTATAGCCGAATTCTCTAGGCTTTCTCTCTCCCTTAGTTGCTTTTGCTAACTTAGGAAGTGAGAGATATAAAAGATGAAAATGAAATAAAAAGATAAAAGAGAAATGAATTAGATGTTAGTAAAGTTGTATAGATATAAGATATGTTAAAAGAGAAAGGAATTAGATGTTAGCAAAGTTGTATAGATATAAGATATGTAAGTATATTATTTTCCCAATACTTCTCCCCTTCTCTCTCTTACTCATCTCCTAGAGGTTTCTTGCACTTAATGCTTAATGTGTTGGTCAAATAAAAAATTGGACACCTGTTGGAAGTTGTCCACCTACTAAAGTAAGTTATCATTACATTCTTCCCCCTTTTCTCTCCTCTCTAAATTTCGGCCAAGTGGCCTTTCTATTGCCCAAAATTGTTTTCATTTTATGCTTTAATTAACTTACTTAATGTCCAACATGTCCCCTCCCACTTGGGCTAAAGGTTGGGCCAATTCTTTAATTCTTTGGGCTAGTAATTTTAATTCTATGGACTTGCAAATCAACATAGTTCTATACTTATGAATTTTATCCATTCCCCACTATTTAATTAGGGTTCCATTACACACATTAACAAGTTAATTTCTTACTCATATATTTTTAATTTCATAACCCAATTAGACTTGTTATTCTTTAGGTTATAAGATTAATTAATTGAGATGCATCAAATAAATCTCTTAGGATTAGTATATGTTTTTAAATACTATCATTCTCTTAAATTATAACTCATTAGGTTATTTAATTATCATACCTAATATATGTATTAGGTTACATAACTTTATTCTTCATCTCTTTATAAAATAAATGTATACACATTATATAATACATATTTACTTAATCACATACATAACTCACATATGTCCAAAATATTTCTCCTAGTTTATTAACTTATTAGCCCAAATTGACTTAATAAATTATAAACACATACATACTCATATCAATCATCAATTACTTAAGGATTGTAAATCCTTTTAATTTAATAATCAAGGCTAACATTCAAGCTATGTTAATTTCTTACATAACTTTCATTACTCTTCCTTGAGAATGATTAACTATACTGCTTAGTTAATAAATTAACTATCTAGATTAATGATCATATAAACTTATATGATTCAAGAACTTTCTTTATTCTTTTTCTAAAAAAAAAAATTATTCGAAAAATTTGAATTATGTGAAATTCTGGGTTCTCACAGCTTTGATACCAACTTATGACACTCCCAATTTTGGGTACTTCGTTCCCACAGGATTTGGTGTTCACTGTCCAAACATTCATTTCTAACTACCCAAATTTAATAAAAATTAAACAATAAATCTTTCCATTAAAGGGTTACATAATTAAATCTAATAAATCCAAGTTTTCTAATCTTAAAACATTCATCAATTGTGGAAAAATTAAGTAATTACATCACATAATTTAAAAAAACCAAGTCAAAAAAATATAAGTCTCAATAATTAACAAGTCATCAACACTTGTTCATCTTGCCTTTCCCTTTACTGGTGGTTGGCTTGTCAACCTTCTTAATTTTAGTTGCAATAGTTATATATATGCAAGAGTGAGCAAAAGAAATGCTCACTTGAAAGGACATAATAACTGGCAATGAACAAACTCAATTAAATTGAATAGCATTTTCTAATATCGATAATCCAGAACTGATACTAAAAATCATCTGAGGGTTACAAGTGCATGAACTATGTCCCATGTTGTAGGTATTTCTAATTAACCTTTAACAGTCGTTAGACTATATGGACCTTCTTCTCGTACTTAGGGAGATCAGTCCTTCGTACCATGTATTGTGCACAAACATCTTAACGCTTTCGCGTAAATAATCTCCTATAATAGGGTTGTTCATCTCAGTTTTAATATACGAGTCCGCACCAAAGGAAGTTTGATTTGGATAAGTTTTAAGGGTAATTTGGAGTTCAACGTACATCAACTAAGGATTAATTGAATCAAAAGTTTAATGACAATGCTAAGGTTCAACATCAACGTATTACAGGTTAGTTATGAACCAATAATGAATATTGTAAAGCAACAAATTCATGCTTTAAGGATAAAATTCAAAGCATTGAAAAGCTATAATAAACCTTGCTTGAACAAGATGGTAAGCTAAGGTTACAATTTCCAATAAGGAAATAAAGTTAAAAACTTTGCTCAACAGGATTCAGGAACTTGCTTAAAACAAAAGTAAGGTTCAAAAACTTGGTCAAATAAAGTTAGGGTTAGAGAACTTGCTCAACTGAATAATAGATTCAAGAAACTTGCGTAATGTAAAAGTCGGGATAGAAGACTTGCCTCGTGTGTTAGCTACATAATTATAACTCACGCTTCCCGAACACCCTAAACATTCCATTAACATTTTAACATAACTTTAGCCACATAATATTAATCTCATAGATTGAACTTCCATTTTTATATAACTTGTCAACCCAACTTGTATTCTAATTTCTTAA